>VCHN02003667.1:0-2500 GCA_007115665.2 Sequoiadendron giganteum
GCTTCCCAACACAAATTCCCCCGATTGCTATGCAAGGTCTCTCTCGGCGTCGTCTCGGAACGGTCTCGGCATTGGATGCATTGCGTAAAACGGATCGGCACTGGTAGCCTTTCCAAGGTCGTCCATGTCGGGGCTTAGTAAGCGAGGGAGCCTCTGTGTAGCCTTTGGGTTGTTTTGTTTACATCCGACTCCCCGCCTGGGTCACTCGTCTGTTATGCGTGGGCTCTTTTGCCGTCTCGGAACGGGGGTATGTTTTGGACGCATCTCGGGAAGTGATCGGCACTGGTAGCCGATCCAGACTCGTCCAAATCCGGCCTCAATAAAGAGATTTCTTGGGAGCCCCTGTCTAACTCTCGATTTGCTTGGGAGGGTGCGCTCCATTTAGGTCCCCACCGCAAAATCTCCCAATTGCTACGCACGGTCTCTCTCAGCGTCTCAGAACGGCCTTGGCATTGGATGCTTTGCGTAAAACGGATCGGCACTGGTAGCCCTTTCCAAAGCCGTCCATGTGGGGGTCTAGTAAGGGGGAGCCTTTGTGTAGCTTTTGCGTTGTTTTTGTATACACCTAAGACCCCCGCCTGTGACACTCGACTGTTATGCGTGGGCTCTCTCTTGCCGTCTCGGAACGGGGGTATGGTTTGGGCGCATCTCAGGAAGTGATCGGCACTGGTAGCCGATCCAGTTTCGTCCAAGTCCGGCCTCAGTAAAGAGATTTCTTTGGGAGCCTCTGTCTAACTCTTGGATTGCTAGGGAGGGTGCGCTCGGTTTTTCTCCCCAACACAACTTCTCTCCCAATTGCTATGCAAGGTCTCTCTTGGTGTCGTCTCGGAACGGTCTCTGCATTGGATGCATTGCGTAAAACGGATCGGCACTGGTAGCCTTTCCAAAGTCGTCCATGTCGGGGTCTAGTAAGTGGGGAGCCTTTGTGTAGCTTTTGGGTTGGTTTTGTTTACACCCGACTCCGCCTGGGTCACTCGACTGTTATGCGTGGGCTCTCTTGCCGTCTCGGAACGGGGGTATGTTTTGGACGCATCTAGGGAAGTGATCGGCACTGGTAGTCGATCCAGACTCGTCCAAATCCGGCCCCAGTAAAGAGATTTCCTTAGGAGCCTACGTCTAACTCTCGGGCTGCTGCTTGGTAGGGTGCGCGCTCCGTTTTGCTCCCCACCACAAATGCTCCCGGTTGCTATGCAACGTCTCTCTCGGCGTCTCGGAAAGGTCTCGGCATTGGATGCATTGCGTAGAATGGATCGGCACTGGTAGCCTTTCCAAAATCGTCCATGTCGGGGTCTAGTAAGGGGGGAGGGAGCCTTTGTGCAGCGCTTGGGTTGTTTTTGTATACACCGAGGACCCCCGCCTGGGACACACTCGGCTGTTATGCGTGGGCTCTCTCTTGCCGTCTCGGAACGGGGGTATGTTTTGGGCGCATCTCGGGAAGTGATCGGCACTGGTAGCCGATCCACAGCTTCGTCCAAATCCGGCCTCAGTAAAGAGATTTCTTTGGGAGCCTCTGTCTAACTCTCGGATTTGCTTGGGAGGGTGCGCTCCGTTTTTCTCCCCAACACAACTTCTCCCAATTGCTATGCAAGGTCTCTCTCGGCGTCGTCTCGGCATTGGATACATTGCGTAAAACGGATCGGCACTGGTAGCCTTTCCAAAGTCGTCCATGTCGGGGTCTAGTAAGGGGGAAGCCTTTGTGTAGCTTTTGGGTTGGTTTTGTTTACACCCTACTCCGCCTGGGTCACTCGACTGTTAGTAGTGGGCTCTCTTGCCGTCTCGGAACGGGGGTATGTTTTGGGCGCATCACCGGAAGTGTCGACCTTTGGTAGTCGATCGGACTTCGTCTCAAAATCCGGCTTGATAAAGAGATTTCCTTGAAACCCTACGTCTAACTCTCAGACTCTTTGCCCAGGAGGAGTGCGGCCTTTCCGTTTTGCTCCCACCACAAATTCTCGGTTGCTATACCAGGTCTCGGCAGTGGATGCATTGCGTAAAGCGGATCGGCACTGGTAGCCTTTCCAAAGTCATCCATGTCGGGGTCTAGTAAGGGGGGAGGGAGCTTCTGTGTAGCTCTTGGGTCGTTTCTGTATACACCCAAGACCGCCTGGGACACTCGACTGTTATGCGTGGGCTCTCTTGCCGTCTCGGAACGGGGGTATGTTTTGGACGCATCTCGGGAAGTGATCGGCAGTGGTAGCCGATCCGGACTCGTCCAAATCCGACCCCAGTAAAGAGATTCCTCGGGAGCCTCTGTCTAACTCTCGGGTTGCTTGGGAGGGTGCAATCCATCTTGCTCCCCACAACAAGCTCTCCATCGCTATTCAGGGCGTTTCGGAACGGCCTCGGCATTGGATGCATTACGTAAAACGGATCGGCACTGGTAGCCTTTCCAAAGTCGTCCAAGTCGGGGTCCAGTAAGGGAGCTTTTGTCTAGCTTTTGGGATTTTCTTTATCCCCACCCGACTCCAGCCTAGGACACTCGACTGTTATGCGTGGGCTC
>VCHN02003667.1:12500-13632 GCA_007115665.2 Sequoiadendron giganteum
GAGCCCCAAAAACAAAACAAAATAGTGTCCAAACATGGGTCCTAAAAGTCGGCTCCGAAAATCGAGTCCCAAAACAAAAAAAAAAATAGTGTCCAAAAATGGGTCCCGAAAATCGGGCTTCGAAAATGTGTGCCAAAAATCGGCTCCGAAAAATGGGTCCCAAAAGCCGGCTCCGAAAATCGAGCCCCAAAAATCGGGCTCCAAAAACGGGTCCCGAAAATCGAGCCCCAGAAAGTAGGGTCCAAAAGCGGGCTCTAAACGTGGGTCCCAAAAATCGGCTCCGAAAGTCGAGTCCCAAAAAATAGGGTCCGAAAAGCGAGCCCCAAAAAGTGGGACTAGATCGAGTCCCAAAAATGGGCTCCGAAAAGCGAGCCCCAAAAAGTGGGACTAGATCGAGTCCCAAAAATCGGGCTCCAAAAGCGGGTCCCTAAAATCGAGCCCCAAAAAGTGAGACTAGATCGAGTCCCAAAAAGTAGGGTCCAAAAGCGGGCTCTAAACGTGGGTCCCAAAAATCGGCTCCGAAAGTCGAGTCCCAAAAAATAGGGTCCGAAAAGCGAGCCCCAAAAAGTGGGACTAGATCGAGTCCCAAAAATGGGCTCCGAAAAGCGAGCCCCAAAAAGTGGGACTAGATCGAGTCCCAAAAAATAGGGCCCAAAAGTGGGTCCCAAAAACCGGGCTCCAAAAACGGGTCCCGAAAATCGAGCCCCAGAAAGTAGGGTCCAAAAGCGGGCTCTAAACGTGGGTCCCAAAAATCGGCTCCGAAAGTCGAGTCCCAAAAAATAGGGTCCGAAAAGCGAGCCCCAAAAAGTGGGACTAGATCGAGTCCCAAAAATGGAACTCAGCCGAGCCCCAAAAGTGGGACTGGGTCCCAGTCCCAAAAATCGGGCTCAAAAAGCGGGTCCCTAAAATCGAGCCCCAAAAAGTGAGACTAGATCGAGTCCCAAAAAGTAGGGTCCAAAAGCGGGCTCTAAACGTGGGTCCCAAAAATCGGCTCCGAAAGTCGAGTCCCAAAAAATAGGGTCCCGAAAAGCGAGCCCCAAAAAGTGGGACTAGATCGAGTCCCAAAAATGGGCTCCGAAAAGCGAGCCCCCAAAAGTGGGACTAGGTCGAGTCCCCAAAAATAGAGACCCAA
>VCHN02001739.1:0-20275 GCA_007115665.2 Sequoiadendron giganteum
AAGAGTGTCTAAATTCATCAGAGGTATTTTTTTCTCACAAGGGGTTTGAAATTTGAAGGTCTTGTGAATGTTTGTTTTCAAGCATTTCTTGAGAACTAAGAAATTTATTCTTTTCTTTCAAGAACTTTTAAAATCCTAGGATGATGAGGCAATATCTTGTTGGGTTCCCACTTGGACGAATCTAGTTGTGCATATCTTGTGCGAATGGCTAAATGCTTGACCACACTAGCTCCCCTCCATGACACACACTTCTCAGGTCAGCCAAGCATTAGTACCCATGAATCTCTCATGGAATACCTTCCATTTACACAACAAAACCACATGTATAATGTGGGGTGGCTTCAAAGGACATGACCTTTTGCACCAACAAGATAGACAAGGTTTTGGGATTTTTCTAAACAAAGGGTTCTAATGCGGGCATTTCATTTGTGGGGGATTATCAAACATCGACGAGAGTCCATTTCTATCCATCTCATCAAAATAATCCTTGTGATTCTTGAAATTTCCTCAAGAATCCACACTTATATACCGGTTGGAAGTCGCTTGGCTTTAGCGTGTTCTTGGTTGGGTTGTTCCCTTGGGTGAGTACTTTTTCCCACAAGGCAGGCCCTCTAAGATAAATAATAGCGAATAAACATATTCATAGTTTGATCAAACTTTGTTTAAAAACAAAAGGAGAACACTCACAATAAGTTTACTCAAACTTGCATGTTTTGTTCAATAGTTAAGTGCCCAAATTGAAATGTGGAGGCAATATTTTTAACAACCTAGTATCACCAAAATGTTTTTGATTCTCAAGATCGTTGTGAACCACAAGAGAAGTGCATACGCATTTTAAGTGATATTAACTTGTGAAAAGGATTGCAAAACATTGAAAACACTTGTTCATTTTAGACCTCAAAATAATGATGAGTTCTTTTTAAGCACCAAATGAAATGTGAGATTGCCTTGTTCAATTTTTAACCCTTTAAACAAAATCTAGTATTTTTGCCTAAAGTTCTTTTTAGCCCCTTGGCAACTTTTGAAAAGAAATTTGATTGTTTATTTTAGAACCCAATAGAAATTTAGTGTCCTAAGATCAATGAACTTATCAAATTCTTTAAAGAGTGTTGAAAAACACTTTAATGTTTAAAAACACTTTGTACAAAATGAGCATGAGCATAATGAATCTCCTACTTTGTTTAAAAAAAGGAAATTTGCTTGTTCTTTTTAAATCCAAAATAAATCTAGTGTTCTAAGAGCATAAAGACAATCAAATCCTTAAACTTGGAATCATAATTGCTTCCAAGAGTGTCTAAAGACACTTGATACAACAAAGAAAAAGATGTCATAAGAAGCTTTGTTTTTGTTTTCTCCTCCCTTTTTTGATTTCCGAACCTGCAAAAGTGCTCAAAATGTTAGATGAGATCAAGAAACAAGGAGATATAGGGGTTAGATAAAAGATTAACCATATAAACACTAAAATTTAGACCAAGTTTCATGGTGTTTTGACATTAGGTGAAAGTTTGAAAATTTTAACTCAATAAAAGTTAAGAAACACCTACACCATTAGATAGCTTATGAAATTCTACCCCATTTAAAAAAAAAGCTTTGAAAAAGACTAAAAAATGACCAGGATACGCCCATTTTAAGTTTGAGTAAAAAAATAGGAAATCAAAAGCGGCACTATTTGCAAAAGCGGCTCTGTTTGACCTGGGAGCGGCTCTGTTTGAGTTTTAAGCGGCTCAATATAGCGTCGCGTGGCTCTGTTTGCAAAAGCGGCTCTGTTTTACCTGTGTCTGCAAAAAAAAAGTTAGAAACCGCATAATTTTTTAAAAAATGTGATTTAAATGCTTGAACTGCCCTCCTTCTAGAACCAAAATGTGAACCCCTAAACCTACAAATGCACAAAGATGACAAACATTGTTAGTGTTAGATCAAAATGCATACAAGAGTGAGAGATTCCCTACAAAATCCATCTATTAAAGCTAAAATTAGGAACAAAGATGAAGAACACAACACAAAAGATAAACTTAAATCCTAATCAAGCTAATAGAATGAAGATCCCATGGGGGAATTGGTGCCAATGAAGCGTTGCAATTGGCCCTTTTCCAATTCCTAAGTTGCAATGTTGATTGGTTGAACAATGGTCAAATCTCCAAAGAGATTTGAGCATAACCTTGTTACTAAATTGTGAAAATGGTGGATGATTGAATGCAATGGGAAAAATTAGCTCTCAATTGAAGAGAGTAACTTTGCATGAAGATTGTGGATGGATTTGAGTATAATAAGTTTACTCAAATTGTGGATGTTTGAATGAGAGGAAGAGTCTCTCATTTATAGATTCCCAAGTTGGAAGAATGAGGGATTTGGATGAATGTGGGATCATTCAACATCCAATGGCCAAGTGCCACTTGTCAAGATGTGAATGGTTGAGGAATGAGCACATTTTGGTCAATGTGCATGATAAATGCCATTGGATTCAAATTTTAATTTTGAATGTGACATGTTGGAAGGAGAAAGAAATAGAGTTAATGTCACTTGGCTTAATGCACAAGGACATGTAAGAGGCATTGAATGCCTTGTTGGAAGGACCGAGCCCACTTGGCCTTTTTGAATTCAAATGAAGGAATATTCCCTTTTGATGTTTTGTGAGGGAAAATAGAGACTTAAATAAATCAAAGTAATTGATTTATTGTGCAAGTTACATTCTCTAGAGAATTTTAATGAGGGGTTAACCTAATCAAGGTTTTGATTAATTTAATGAAGAATTAGGTGATGTGACAATTTATACTTAGATTTATGAATTGATTTAAGTCAAGAATTGAGAAGAAATGATTTATTAAATAAATGATTTGATTTATTTAATAAAGAAGGAATATGTTAGATTAAATCAAATAAGGTTTAATTTATTTAATTTAATAAGAGGACTTTAGAGATTTTAATTAAATAAAATGATTCATTTAATTAAACAAAAATGTAAGGTTAATTAGATTAAATTGATTAATTTAATCACTGGAGGAGGAAGACTTAATCAAATAAACAATGATTTATTTAATTAAAGGTGATGACAGACCGAGAAGGTGATTCAGGATGAAACGATGTTAGTAAATCGGGATCCAGTGTGCCAAACCAAAAATGTACATTTTCCATGTCTACACCAACCAATGGGATGAAAGAATTAAATTTTATTTTTCCTCCCATTCAAATGTTAGAAAATATTTATGCCCTAAAATCATTTTGAATTTTTTAAAATGTAAAACATTAGAACTAGGCAAAAATTTAATTTTGTTTGCAAGCCAAACAGAGAAATTTCACTGCAAACAAACCAGAGCACTTGAAGCCTTGAAATTTTGCGTTGAGGCATAGTAAATTATTTAGAGAAAACCCATTTCCTCTAATTTTTCCTAGCCATTAAAATTGAGGTACCTTCTTTTTAAACTGGCCCCCGGGACGTATTAGCCGCGCCAAAAACACATTTAAATAATGTATCATATGACCTTTAATATTGATGAAAATAGAGATGTGAATTTTTTAGACCAAAACAACAAATGGGTTGTCAATAGAATTGCAATATTTGAAAATTTCCAGAACACCATCTTTGGCCTTGTCGCAATCTGAAAACAATTAATTAACCCATATGAATCATCTTGAGACCCTCAAACTGAGCAGGCATGTAGAAATATGACCCAAGGATGTGTTTCGAAAGATAGTTTGATAAAATAGATCTTGAGATGCAAGATGATAATTAACAAAGTTGCTTCCTTAGACTTTTCTGTAATTGCACCTATTCAAAACCAATTAAACTCATCCAATTGCCAATTTGAAAAAAAATAAAGTCAATTCCTGGGAGGCCACCACAGGAAGCATAAGAACATTTAGGTAGCTTGATTATGTGTGCCAAAGGGTTTTTCTTGAAACATCACTAATCAAAATATATTAGGTGTCGAAGTTGGCCACCCAAAAAGGTTTCTGGAAATACAGGTGCAAAACAGGAGAAATTGCATTTGGTTTTGACCTATTTAAAATAGTAAATCAGCTCATGAGACTCTAAAAACTGACACATGAGCTCATTTAAGTGGGGATAATGCACAAAAATATTTTTTGTGATGTGATAGTTAACTGGTTGCAAAATGTAAGCTCAAACGAGATGCAACTTTGTAAAACTGAACGTTTACAAATAGCAGAAAAGTGTCAAAACCCTCCAGCTTCGCTTTTCGAGACTCTGACAAAACTCATCATGGGAAGCTGAAAACTAAAATGCATCTTCGCATATGTTTGCAAATGGGTCTTGCACAAAAATCAATAGGATTCAAATTACAAGCCTCCAAAGTGGGTCACTTAGACTAATTTATCAGGTGTACTTTTGAAGTTGCAGAGGCAAATTTTTTGAAATGGGCATCTCAAATTTGAAAAATTTAAGAGTTGCATCAGGTTCTTATGTTGCTACATTAACCCTCACACATCCTCCATATACAAAATGTATTTTGGGTCTCTATATCCCAAAATCACCCCCTCTATCTTATCCTATTCATTCTCTCATCCATCCATCACCTATCCCTAGTACACATCATAAACATCCTAACCTCATAATCCATGATCAGGATCAACAATGACACCCCTCCATGCATGCTATCTCACATCCTCCATCCACACATCATTATCAAAATCCTACCTCTATCACTCCATTCATGTCTCCTCCACACCATCCATCTCCTCATACTCATCCCATTGCTATTAAAATCACTTTAGATGCCAAAGTAAAAATGCATAAATCCAAACATCCACATGAATCTATAACTCCTCATGTCCCTTGAAAAATACATGTTAAAGAAAAGAAAAATTATCCAATCCAGAATCCAAATCAAACCCATAGGCTACAAAGGCCCACCAAATCAAAAATCAAAACCATGTGGATCCCAAAGAAAAAGATGCAATCCCTTCAAATGAAAAATCCATAACGACATCCAAAGTTTCTAATCTAACAAAAATAATTCAAATCCTCCATCTCCTAAATATTTTTTGGGTCCTTATGTCCCAAAATTCATTGTCCCAAGTCCTCCATTATCCCAACACTCTCAATCCATTCATCCTCATATTCCTTCACATCGATCACCTTATTTGTCAATGTTGGTCCTGAACATATTCCCCCATCACACATCAACTCCATCATTCCATCCACACACTTTCCAATACCCCATGCATTATCCCACATATCTCCACCATTAAATCCTTTTAATCCATTCTCTTTCATAATCCATCCATTCTAATAAGGTTGTACCACCATCCAATAGTCGCTCCAAACATGGGATCTTATTACCTTGTATGGAAATTGATGCTTGAGTCCTTCATCCATATCCTTTATCACATATCTTTCAAATCCATTTATACACATTTATCCACCTCCATTCACCTCCTATCCAAAAAAAATAATAAAGTAAAATAAATAGTAAAGAGAAAAAAAATTTCTAATGGTGAAAACTTGGCAAACAAGTGCCTTGGATAAGTATCATGATGAAAACCTAGAAACCAAGTGTCATGTGTAAATCCCCCATCTAGTTTACTTCCACACTTGCGGGAAACTTCATCCCCTTCCTCCATCTCCTACATCCACCTATCTTCCACATCCTACCCATCATATCCCATTTATATCCAATCCCTACATCCTCTTGGTGATCTTGATAAAGATAGGGGCACATATCTATACATGCTTTTGACATCTCTTGGCATACATTCCCCTCATCTATACGCTGCCATATCCCTCATCCTCTCCATCCATTTTCCTTATCCATGCATCCTATCTACATTCATCTATCTTCCATTGTACACTCATCCTACTATGATCCAACTCCATACCTTATCTATCCATCCAATTATCTTCCATCACTCTTGCCTCATTACACATGACATATTTGGAGTGGTCTATTTACTTCTTTGTGATATATTCCTTAGAAACAATATTCATCCATCCAAGAAATCCCTTCTATCTCTCCATCCTCCTTCTGTTAATGCTTCACATCCCTCCAACCACTAATCCCTTTTCATGTTCCCATCCATCTAGTACTCCCTTCTATCTTCTAAATCCTTATCTTCCTATCCACCCATCCACTATTCCTTTTCCATATTTTCATCCTTATCTCCCCATCTATTTATCCATCCAGTAATCCATTCCTTATCAATCCATCAAGTTACCTCTATTTTCCTTCCATCTCATAATCCCTTGTCATTAGTATCTAGCTATAGGCTACCCCGACACAATCCCATTCCATTCATATCACTATCATCACTTCTATTTGTTTCTCACATCTTTCTAACCTCATATAACTCTTTATCTCTTATCTATCCATCATACCATCATCACCATTCATCTTTTGATGATTTGGATAACTATCCCATCCATGACCTTCATGTGATCACCACAATAATTTCCACAAGGTCTATATTATCTCATCGTATTGATGTCATTATCTTATCTACTTATCATCATCATCTCATCATCCTTCAACCATTGTCTATCATTGGAATTTTGTCAGACTATGTTTCCCCTTCGCTTTCACATAGGCAAGGTCAATCATTTGAGCAGCCTTTGAGGCATTTGTCCATCCTATCTTTATTTTCCATCATAGTCTCCACCATCCTCTTTCCACTTTTATCCATGGTATTTTATCAAAGTATCAAGCGTCTGTGATTTCACGTAGGCAAGGCTAATCTTTGATCAACCCTCGAGCCCTTAGGTCTTTAGGGTGTGTCCATTTTTTCATCTTGTTTTCTTGTCATCTTGTCATCTTTTCATTTTTTCATTCCATCAAGTGTGTCCTTATCCTAGCTGGTACCTACAAAAAATGGTCATTAGTATTATGAGGTTCAATTGGTTTTGGATATCCTACATCATGTCGATTGTTTAGTTTAGTCTCCATCTTTGGTTTTAATAGGATGCATCCTTCCTGATAGACCACATCAATCCCATCCACCCTTTTGATCCTATGGCAATGGATGTTTGAAATTAATTATGATCTTTTGATGCTTTTGAAATTTTGTTCATCATTTGAGCTTCCTATTATACCTTGTCAGGGTCGCCATGGTCCATCATATTGTGGTGTGCTTGGATTAGTAAACATAGGGGCATATCTTGATGTTTTTGTCTTCTTCTGTCTTCTTGGTTGTCCTGTCTAGTACCCACCAATATCCTAGTGGTCTTTTGTGACATTGGGCCATCCTTTGTGTTTGTTGTTTTCCAATAGGTCCAACCAAAGCCCCCATGACTTTGGGATGTTGCATTAACCTTTTGTTTGTTGTGCTAGTCCTATGCATGTGATACGATGTCACCTTGGTTCCTCATACCATGGTGCATAATATCTCATGTTATATCATATTAAGTGCTCATTACATGATGACATAACACATAACAAGTAAATTTATTGATTTGGTTACTATCCTTTCATCTCCCCATCTCCTATCCTCTCATCTATCCAAATCCCCCTATCCATTCACCCTACCCCATTCATTGTTCATCACTCTCCCTCATCTATCTATCCTATCTTTTTTTTACCAATCCAATATCGTCATCCTCATCATATCATCATATTTTCAATCTGCTTAGGATAATAGAGATTTTTTATCCTAGGAATATTTTCTTCCATTATTTGCATTCATTGTGTTAGGACTGAAAATCCTCGCATTGTCACCAGTGTCCACTTACTTATCTCCTAATCTCCATAGAAATTTACTTCACATCAATCATGTGATCAATACAAGTCATTGATATTTGTGTGACTAGATCCATATTTTAACCCATGATCCCATAAAAGTGGCCTTTTGCATACAAACACTTTCTTGGTCACAATTGAGAAAAAATACAAGGAAACTGATCCTTTTCACAAAAGGGGTTAGTCTCCCTGATCTCTCATTTCTTAGGAAATTTCTTTGAGTTCGTTCTTTACTCTTCATTTCCATTTCTCGTTTCATCATCCAACTCCATTGTCACTTCCTTTCGAGCCAAAATATAGCAAAGTTTCTTCTCATTTCATGAATATTTAATGCATGTTTGGAGCAATGTTATATGTGTGTCTTACCGATCAACAAGTCATAGAACCCTTCATTTGAACATTTTTCTGCAATATCGGGAAGACATAAGCTAGGTTATAGCGATCAAAAGATCCTAGAGATAACAAGACCGTATAATCAAGGGGACAATACCTATCATCTTATTGATGAAGGCCCATCTGCATGAGCAAAGTGATCGAAGATTTTTTTCTAAGTCATGTCAAGCTCAAGAGTCACACCAACATATACTTTATTAGCAAGAAATACATACACTCTCACCAATAAAATAGGAGGACTATTGTTTCGGGGAGACATGTATGATCAGACTGAATCCCTCAGGTCTTACCAAGCTTATGGGTCACATAGATGAAGGACATTGGGGAAATTCTTGCCGATTCATCCAAGTGAACGAAGCAGTAGAGAAAACACATTGGGGAGATTGAAGATATCAAAGTGACACTCTATTCTGTATAAATGAAGGTGGCACCAAATAAATAACATAATCGAAATGAGAGCTAGGGGTTTCTCCAATGAAATATGGTTCTATTCTGACATTTATAAATTCGAAGAGCTATTGCATTCAATTCTAGTGGTGGGCATTAATGGCTGTATGAATGAACTTCATATGAATACTCATGATCAACAGAGATTAAAACAGAAGGAATTTTTAGAAGTTGTAGCAAGCAAGGATAGGAGGCCGGGCATAATTTGAGGAATACAGTGTGACCAAGAATTCACAAGTAAGGTTATGAACTCCCTTATAATTGATAGATTACAATTCAATTTTGTTGCCTTGGATAATTGAAAATGGAGGGTTCAAGTTATGTGAAAGAAAAGATTAGGAAGAAATAGGGTAAGGGTAGTAAAAATAAGAGTAAAAATATATGAACTAAAATAGGGGAGGAACCAAAAACAAAAGAAAGAAATTTCAACCAAGACCTTATCGATCAATTACCCAGTTCAGGGGAAAGGGCTAGGATGTCTGCACAAATAAGGGCCGATGTAGAAAAAAATGAGGAAAAGTGTAGACATGGACCTCTATTAGAGGGTATGAATTATTCATGTTATACTATTATCGGAGAAATAGGTTTGAAATAGTGCGAAATCCATAGAATTTTGATTTAGGAAAACTTGTCATTCCAAATTTATTTGTAAATGTGGAACTTGTGAAACTCTTGGCTAAGGATTACAACCCTGACCTAAGAGTTATTTGCAACTTTCAAGGAGAACCTTCATATATGTGTACAAGACTACAATTTTAGAAGTGTTTAACCTAAGTGGCACATGTAATAAGAAAATTGTACATGAAGATTTGGAAATGGAGTATTGGAGGATGGACACAATATACAAATGATGGAGATTTCCACTACATAGTCCTAAGAAGGATGGAAACCTTGTCCCACTTGAAGACAACAATGGTCCTCCTTTTCATGTTGATTTATTTGAACCCTACCTAAATCACACAGATCTGTCAGTGTGTCAAGCATTGGGGACTGAAGCCTCTAAATTCATATTGATAGGACCAATGGTGATTGGAGCAGATTTCCAATGCCACAATGCTAGACCATTTGATTATGCCCATTACATTTCCAAAGAGATTGACTCAGGGTTGATGACAATCAAACATAAATCTCCCACATTGCACCACTATTTTATCCTCATGCATATGATATATTTTATTATGGAAAGGAGAGAGGGATGTGGCCAAAAGAATTGAGAGTTACACAATCTAATAAAGAAGGTCAACCACTACCAATACAACTATGGACTGCTATCTGGGATAGCAGATTTGTGAATTCCAAACTATGTTCATTTTGAGGATTATTTTGTCAAGATAATGTATATATTTTTTAATCATCCCTGTGATTATTCTTTAACCGATGAGATTAAAATATTTCTAAGACCCAAATATTTGAATGGACCCAAAACCGTTGGTCATAATTGGGTTGACTAGTACTATTATGTTGATGCCACCATGATTAGGGTATATGGTTTTTAGGATACACCTTTTCTTTTACCAAAGATAGTGCCAAACAAAATTTCATACTTGGAAACTATTAGATAGATGGATTATTCAAGTGTTATGAATCTAAGTGCCTATGAGAAACAATCATTCAAATTGAGTACATTGTGCTTTGGAGAGTTTACTGTGTTGTCAAAAGAAGGGTATGATCTAATTTTAAATAAATTCACAAATCAATTTGAAGAATGCTCCACCAAGAAAGGAATTTGATCTTGAGGGATACATTGACCTATCCAGAAAAGAAAGTAAATTTGGGTGGCTATGTTCATACACCCTATCTACATTATGATATAATAAAAAATATGGAAGAAAGGGAAGTTGAACTGGCCATTGATGAATATAATACGAAGATGGAGAAATAAATGAATGAAATAGAAGAGGCAAAAATGATGTCTTTTGGAGGTGAAGAGTCTACTGGTGAGAAGGAATGTCAAGGTAAAACTAGAAATATTTATAAGTTAAGAATTGAGGAATATCAACCTCCTAATAGAGAACAAGACATGAAAGAAGGCCCTGATAGAGATATAAGTAAACTAGCCTATAAGTCCTTTGTTTCTAATTATGAATTTATAAAATCACCTGAGTTTAGGTCATTCCTATACAATGGAAAAGGGAAAGCAATAAGAGAATCTGTCTTAGATATTACACTTAGCAATGAGGTCCAATTATTGAACACCTTGAAATTAGATGTAGAAAATGAGATGAAGGGTATGATTCTAGAAAGAAGAAGGAAATTGTTGGAGGAGTCTGGTGTAATGATATTCCATGGTTTGGATTTGAATTCAATTTTTATTTTTATATTTTTTTGCATGATAATTGTGCTACACACAAACTTAGTCCAGAAGGGGTCACAAAAGTATATACAGGATCAAAATATAATCTTGATGAAAATTCTCTCATGATTTGGGCCCTATATCCACCACACAAGAAATCTATGACCATTTACACGAAGAAGGAATTTGGCCATGGAATGACACTAATGGTAGGAGAAAATGACCCTATAGCTACTATTGACATTGGCATTAATGTAGCTAAATTAAATAAAGCACAAATTTAGATGTTGATCAAAGAAAGAGACATGTAAAAAATTAACAATGAGAAGATAATTAAATAAAATTATTTTCTAAAGGATATTGTTAAATATACACTCAAGGAATCTACCCGATTAGTAACTCAATGAGAATGATCTCAACCAAAGGATAAGAGTGAAAAATAAAATGCACATGCTCTAGTAAGTAAGGCCAGATTTGATGTACTCTCTGCAATGTTCTAGAAAAGGTACACCAACTTGATGGTCTAAATGAACAAGTTGTGTGTGAACCATTCTAAGAGTTATGCTACAATTCAGGAGAATAAGAGGATCAGTGACCTAATTCAAGAGAAGATATAGGAAGCACAAAAGATAAAGTACTTATGACATTAGAGCCATCACAACTACTGAAGATATTGTGAGAAAACACAAGGAGTATTCTAATGAGTTGCAAGCAGATGCGAAGGAACTCATTTGCATTGCAAAGGAGGGAGTGTTTGCATTAGTCAAATATGGTGGAGAGTTGAGACAAGGATGATTGGATAAAAGAGTGCAGATTAATGCTACATGGAGCCTTGGAAGCGACAAATAACAAGGAATCAATGTTAGAGGAGACATGTTAGCACCTGGAGAAAATGGTGATCATGGAGATAGTTGCAAGGAATGCTTTAGAAGATGCTACCACTCATGGGAGACATGATTACTTAGATCATATGACAAAATTTGATTTATGGCTCACTAGAGCTAAATCTGTTATGTTTAATTGTTGTTGATTCCGAAAGAATCTTGTGAAGAGGCATGTCCCTTTCAATATATTGATATATATGTTGAAAATATGATGATTGGAAGGATCATCACAATATTTTAGAGTAGGCATAGTAAGAAGATAGATTGCAAAATATTTCTTATCTATTTCATATAAAAACTCTTGTCATAATTCATATTATTCAAACATAAATACAATGGAGAAGGTTGTGCATAAATATTGATTTTCTTTAAAAAATTCATTAGTTGTGTGGATTCATATGCTCATAGGTTATTTGGTTGTCTCCAAAGTGGTTTCTTATGTTATTCAAATTAATTGTGTGGATATACATTTGATTTGTTAGTACACATTTTTAGTAGTTGTGTGGTAATTTTTATTTCTATTTTAATAGGTTCCTATTTGGATTAAAGTCCTTTTAAAAGATAATATTAATTGGCTTCTTGTCACATTTGAATTAAATAATTTCACAATTTCTTAGTAACATAAGGGGATATCATTGGGATCATTAAGAATATTTCAAGTAACTAATATACTAGCACATTCGTACTTGGTGCAAAGATTTAAGGTGTCCAATTGTTTGAGCTAAGTTGAGGAGTGAATCCATCTATCTTACACAAACTTGTCTCTACAATCATCATCCACATTTTGACTACACTCACCCAATAGTGTAGGAATTGGTCATTCTAAAATACTCTTATACAAAATTTATTCATCACCAATACTTTCAATAGGAAGAAAAAATTTAACCTTACATCTACTCCATTCCCATGTGCCTTTGTGAGTATATTTTTCAAATTAGATAGGTTACCCTTCAAAATTTCCCATATCACTTAGGTACACCCACCTAGGTTTAGCAAAGGCTAAAGAGTAGGATGTGAGTAACCTTATTTTCCTCATTTGTTATCCAAGAGTGTACTAAGAGATTGGAACCCTCTTTAGGTGCCAAAATCTAGACTTTTGAAATTTAACAAATTGGCAACTCTACTAGGGACAAACTTAGGAAAATTTTGTAGTCTATCCATTTATAGATTCAACAAAGTTTCAAAATTGGCCAAGGTTCATAATTGTATCATTTGCACTCCCCCTCTGAGTCACACATCTAACAGATTGGTGACTATGTTTGGGAGCAAGCCAATTTTGAGCCCTATCCTTCCACCATATAGTCATTCCAAGATATCATGATAAAATGAAGACTCCGCTGGGAAATAATACACTAATTTTCCTACTTATAAAAGGTAGGTGGCGACTCTGAAGGACTTATATGACTGATGAAATAAGCATCAGATCACAAAGAATAAATAATAGACACTAGAGATATTGCATATCATGCAACATGAATGGAAGAAGATATTTACATCAAGAGAGTCCCAAGAAGAGCATTGTTAGGTGGATAGATAAACATGGATATGGGTGCTGCCACAATAATGGGTTACACTTTTTGGGACATCCTGATTTTTGTTGAAATCACATATTTTTAGAAAATATAATGATTTAAGCCTTAAAAAGGTTCCATTTTAAGGGTTTTAATTGAAGAGGGTTTTATCAAACCCACTTATATGAAACCCCCTTGGATAGAAAGCTGCTAGTTTTAAACCATACATATAATGGAGTCTCCTCTACACCTATCAAAATGCTGATAAAAAACCACTTTTGATTTACCTTTTAGGGGATCAAATTAATTAGTTTAATTTTTTTTTTTTGTAAAAATGTATTCCTTATTATAAGCTTCCCAAAAATTATCATTTTAAATATATTTAATTTTATTATTATATTTATTTTTTATTATTTGTGAATGTAGGTTTTTCAATGAACATCAAGGTCTTTATTTGACACATACAAAAAAATAGGAAAAGAGAGAAAAAAATTCTTAAAAATGCATGTACACTAGCTATTGATGTCCTTATTCCAAAAAAATAAAAATAAGTTAATTCAAATGAAATCAAAAAAATTTATGTAGCTAAAAGTATAATATATCCAAATTATAATTACTCTGATTTAGAAAATTAATTAAAAAATATATATGCAACAAAAAATTATGAAAAAATGTCCATCCATTAGATAATGGTATGAAAACATTATATTTAAAAAAATATAATTTTATGCTTTCTATAAAAAAAGTTATACAGCTGAAAGTAAGCGTTAGTTTTTGAAAATGATGTTTAGAAAAAATAATAAGTCAATAAAAACTACATAAAATAATTCTCAATTTTTTTTAAATTTTTTTTTTTTAAATATAGTTAGATTCTCAACACAAAATATCACAAATTACTCGTTTTCTTCATCTTCAAATTCTTAATGGTTTAGCTTCTATTGGAGTACAGAAGTGAAGATCTGGAGAAAAATGTTGATTTCAATGTCAAGTTTGGCCAAAAAGTGTAGCCCATTATTGTGACATCATCCATACCCTAGTTGAAAAGGAAACACAAATAAGGGTGAAATAATATCTAAACAACCAAAAGATAATGTTAACACATTAGAACAACCATTCAAAACTTTTAACTCTCATTTCCATTCTAATGGTGAAAATTCCACAACACTACCTAGAATAAACAATCTAAGTGACATTTTCCTTAATTTCCTACGTGATCCTCAACAATAAGAATATTTCAATGCTTAGGCCGAGGAAGAAAGAAAACAAAGAAAAGAGGAGTATGATAGAGGGTTCACATCACTAAAAGGAGGAGAAAACCAGGAGGGGTTCTTTGATCACACTACCATGGATATTGATGGTATGACCAACCAAAAAAATTAAGTACATTTAGAATGGAAAAAAAATAACTTAGAAGGAGGCAAAAAATGATACAAGAAGGTCAGGAGATAGATTGAAAAATGGAACAATTAAACATCCAAGCATCAAATCCACCAAAATATATTCTCCCACATTAACAAGGCAACAATGTTACTTCACAAGGAATATATCTGAACACCAGTCCTCCAAGTACTTCAAGGGTCCCTCATAATGTAAGTGGTAACCCAAGACAACATTCCCAACATAATGTACCACCACAAGGATCCCAGCCACAAAATACTGGCAATTTCTCCCAATATTATCCACCACTAGATTAGTAGTATGTACCATATCAAAATGTACACCATCAATCACAATAAAATGTTTATCATTGGCCTCAACATGGATACCAACACTATATCAAACCACCACCTCTAAATCTTCATCCACAAAACCCTTTACGTAGACAATTTGATTTAACAGGTTATCAATTATATCCATACCCAATGGACAACAATTCGAGAAATATGGTTCCTAAATTTAATGGGAATAATGTGATATCATCTGAATAACATATCAAAAATTTTAATGCCTTCATATAGGATATTGTTATGGAATATGAGGATGTGAATATGAGACTATTCATGATGTCACTAAGTGAAGAAGCAAGGGATTGGTTCAATGGTCTACCTAATGTTTCAATTGACTCTATAGCAGACTTTCACAATCAATTCCTAGAGAAAAAATGGGAATTAGTGTGCCCCTGATTTTTCCTTCATGAATTAATAAGTATTCAAAATACCAAAATGAGTCAGTCTATGATCTCAATCAGAAGTTCTCCAAGCTATATAAAACAATACCACAAGGTTCCAATCTAACTGATCTAGAAACCTTGAGAATTTATTTGAAAGTTGTTGATCCTAAAAAAGGGTATTAAATCAGAAATAGATGCCCTAGAAGTTTGGCTGAGGCACAAAAAACAACATTGAATATTGAAAATAATAGAAAGGTTGTAGGGATGACTAGAAAATGGGATAACCATAGAGTTCCCCAAAGCTTTAACAATCCCCAAAATAAACAGGAAAATTCATATAGAAATGAACAACCTAGATTTCATGATATGCCATACAATAGAAATTGGAAAGAGGGAAAACCCATAACTGATAGGCCCAAGTATAATGAAAATATTGATCCCTTAAAGAAAAATGGAACTTGTATGGTTAATAACAGCCCTTGGTGTCAAGTGTCCAATCTGCCTCATTCCTCAGATCATTGTGTTGTAGCACAATCGATATAAGAAGAAGAAATGGAATGTGAAAAAAAAGAGAAATATCATACAATATACCTGACTTCACATACCTTTCATCCAGTTGAACATGAGTATTCATCCTCAAAAGATGAAGGCTATGAGTATGATTTGAGTAACCAAAGGTATAACATTCACATGGAGGAACAATGGGTCTTCTCTAATAAGGAGAATGAAAGGAGTGATGAATCACAACCTCCTTACATACCTCCTAATTCAAATAGATCAAGATGGAGGAGGCCCACTAAAGAAGAGCTCAAAGAGATAACCATTGCTGCAGTAGAGAAAGCAAAAATCAATTATGGGCTAAGAAGTAGAATGAACAATGCAGGTGAAGGCACTTGAAGGGGATTGTTTATGAAAGAAAAGGGAACAACTCAAGAGAAAATTAAAAAGGTAGAAAATAAAAATATCAATAAAAATGAGCAAATACATGTTCCCAAAAAGGAAGACAAAGAATTAAAAATTAAATATAAGAAGGATGAAATTAATAAAGAGGAGAAAGAATAAAACAAAGGAGATACACTAGAACAAAAAAAGGTATCCAAAACAAAGAACACCTCTTCATTTGACTTCACACAAGCATTGTCTCAAGTGAATATGTGTGTGCCACTATTGGAAATGATGAATATAAAAGAATATAGAGATAGTGTTATTCAACTAATATCTAGTGAAACAAATATAAAAACAAAATTGGAAAGGAAAATAAATAGCAGGGAGGGAGATATAAAAGTCCTTGAAGTTTGTCTTGGTGATGCATTGACGAATCCCCCATAGGTGGATCCATTTTTTACCATACTACTTATAAAAAAAATGGTAAGAAATTGTATGATTGACTCAAGAGCTGCTATTAGCATCATGCCAGTGGGATTCATGAGACAACTTGGTATATGGGTGGATCCTAATGGTGTTAAATGTTATGCCATGGATAGCAGTCTTGTCCCAAGGGGTAGGAATTATGAAAGATGTAGAAGTGAAGTTAGCATCTTATCCACACACAATATACAAAATTGACAAAACTGTAATAGATACACCTACTCAATTTGAGATTCTCTTGTCAAGACAATGGACTACTTCAGTGGGAGGAAATGTGCAATTTGACCTGTCTTATGCCACAATTCCAATAAATGGTGAAGAGGTTAAATTATATAGATAACCAAGAGTGAACCACACTATGGAATATGTTGATCAAAATCATATGAATTGCTTCTATGATGTGGATTTGGGAAGTTTTAGAGTAGAACCTTCACAACTTGAATTACTAAACAATGATCCAATTGATAGGGATGTCTCCAAGAATGAGCATGGTGTATGGCGAATGTATTTTGATGGAGCATGAAATAAAAAAGGTAATGGATTAGGAGTATTTTTCATCTCACCTAAGGGTACAACATTCAAATATTCATTCTTATTGATATTTGAATGCACAAATAATATAGCAGAGTATGAGGCCCTGTTGATTGGATTGAACATGGCTATCAAACACAAAATTAAACTACTAACTATTTTTAAAGATTCTTAGTTGATTATCTCACATGTAAGACCAAATTATACTACAAAAAAGAGAGTCTAAAGCAATATAAAAATTTTGTATGGGACACCATTGAATTTATCGATTCCTTCTCTATTGAATGGATGGATCGGTCCAAGAACTTAATGAAAGACTTCTTAAAAAATGTGGCTCTAAAGAAAGATGATGTCACTTTAGCAGGGATTTCATAGGTTGAGCTCAATTTAATACCTACAATTCTTGATAACATCTATAGTTGGAAATTTTTTAATGATGATACTGATCTCATTAAATTCCTACATTGCATTGATCATTATGAAAATTAGGAAATTGATTTTAATGCATTTTTAGAAAAAGTAGATGGCAAACACATTGTATTTGGAAAGGAAGTGGTTCAACTCAAGACTAACAAAATTCCCATGGGACTTGTAACATTGGAGAGTGTGTATGATGGAAGTGATTGAGCCCTTATGAAACAAACACCAGTAAGGAGAGAAGACATTGAAGAAATCAATTTGGGCACTGAATTGACATGAAAAAGGGTGTATATTGGGAAAAATATAAGCCCAAAAATCAAGATCATGTTGATTTCATTATTAAGGAAATATAAGCACATATTTACATGGTCTTATGATTATATTAAGGCTTATAGGGAGGATTTGTTCCAACATGAGATCCCATTGAAACCAGATGCAAAGCCTTTTAGATAAAAACAAAGGCCCATAAACCCTACGTTAGAACCTAAAATGTATTAAGAACTTATGAAGCTCAGGGAAGGGGGTATTATCAAACCCATCAGACATTCATCTTCGGTTTCTAATTTAGTGCTTGTCAAAAATAAAAATGGAGATATAAGGCTTTGTGTAGATTTCAGAAATTTGAATGTATCTTCTCTTAAGGACAACTATCCTCTCCCAAACATGGAGGATATGTTACAGAGGGTCACAGGATGTGAGCTTCTATCCATGATGGATGGATTCTTAGGCTATCAATAGGTGAAAGTTAAGGAATTAGATCAATACAAAATAGCCTTCACCACACCATGGGGAGCATATGTGTATGTTAGAATGCCATTTGGACTCACAAATGTTGGTTCAACCTGTATGGATGTATTTTCTGATATACTTAATGCAATCATGATTGTATACCAAGATGAATTGAATGCATATTCAAAGAATGAAGAAGACCATGTTGAGCATCTGGATTTTTCTTTTATCAAAGTCATTGAGTATGGTATTTATTTAAATCCAAATAAGTGACATTTTGTAATCACAGAAGGGAAACAAATTAGGACACATAGTATCCGAAGGAGTAAGGATTGATCTAGAAAGGTTGGAGGCCATTTATAAGATTCCTATTCCTAATAAAGTTAAGGCCATCTAGTATTTCTTTGGAAAAATCAATTTTGTTATAAGATTTGTATCAAACTTTGTTGAGATAATAAAGCCAATATCAAAGATGTTGAAGAAAGGTACAAAGATTTATTGGAATGTTGAGGCTATATATGTATTTGTATCCATCAAAAGAGAAGTAAAGGAGGCCCCAATACTGAAATCCCTTGATTTCAATAAGCCTTTTCAAATCTTTTCATTTGAGTCCTATCACACCATTGTAGCAGTAATGTTGCAGAAAAATGATAAGGGGTATGAACAAGGGTGATCCCACAATAATGGGTTACAATTTTTGGCCAAACTTGACATTGAAATCAACATTTTTCACCAGATTTTCACTTTCTTACACCTATAGAAGCTAAACCATTAAGAATTTTAAGATGAAGAAAACTAGTGATTTGTGATATTTTGTGTGTAGATTATAAATATATATATTTTTTAAATTAAAAAATAAATTGTGAATTCTTTTATGTAATTTTTATTAACTTATTTTTTGTGCAAAACATCATTTTCAAAAAGTGATGTTTACTTTCAGCTACATAACTTTTTTTATAGAAAGGATACAATTCTAATTTTTTAAATAATTTTTTTTCACACCAATATCTAGTGGATGGATATTTTTTAATAATTTTTTGTTGCATATATATTTTTTAATTAGTTTTCTAAGTCAGAGTGATTATAATTTTGATATATTATACTTTCAGCTTTATAAATTTTTTTGTATGCATTTGAATTAACTTATTTATTTTTTGTTGGAATAAGGAAATCAATATCTAGTGTACATGTATTTTTTAGAAGTTTTTCTCTCATTTCCTATTTTTCCGTATGTGTGAAACAAAGACCTCAATGTTCATTGAAAAAACTACATTCAAAAGAAATAAAAAATAAATATAATAATAAAATTAAATATATTTAAAATTATACTTTTTGGGAATCTTATAATAAGTATTACATGTTTACAAAAGATAAATTTTAAATGAATTAATTTGATCCCCTAAAAGGTAAATCAAAAGTGGTTTTTTATCAACATCTTGATAGGTGTAGAGGAGACTCCATTATAGGCATGGTAAACTAGCGTTTTTATATCCAAGGGGTTTGATATAAGTGGGTTTGATCAAACCCTCTTCAATTAAAATCCTTTAAATGGAAAATTTTTAAGGCTTAAATCATTATATTTTCTAAAATTATGTGATTTCAGCAAAAATCAGGATGTCCCAAAAAGTGTAACCCATTATTCTAGCAGCACCCACAACCTATCTCTTTTTTCACCAAATCTCTTCAAAATGTAGAATTGAATTATGATATTATAAATAAATAGGCGTATGCATTAGTAAAAGCTATCAAAGAATTTAGATCATATCTAGTGGGAGATAAGGTGATAGGCTATGTGCCTAATGTTGTAGTAAGAGATGTGTTTGTACAGACTGAAGCAACAGGATGTAGGTGCAGGTGGATAAATAGAATCCAAGAATTTGACATTGAGTTTCAAATCACTGAGC
>VCHN02004233.1:0-12328 GCA_007115665.2 Sequoiadendron giganteum
TTTATTTCTCTTTACTGTTTTGATTTTCTCAAATTTTTTTTTTTTTTTAATATTTTTCCAGATTAAGACACGGATTCTCAGAAGCTAAGCATAGAACCTCTTTAGATGCAAAATGTTGATAGGGGACAAAAGTGGTTCTCCTTTAGGAGTAGAGAGTTGGTACGCTCCTAACCCAAAGGCTTCTGTGACAATGTACAACCCTAACCAGTTAGGCTCAAACTTTCCTGGTTTCTCTCGTTCAGCTTGGTTCTTTGGATTCTCCATTAATACCAGGTCACCAATGTCAAAATATCTATTGAGAACCTTCCTATTGTAGCTCCAACGAAGACGATTTTGATATGCTTGCAAATGATCTAATGCTTTTTGTCTTCGTTCATCCAGTAATTCAAGCTCTTGTAGCCTAGAGACACGGTATTCTTCATCGTCGACATGACCCTTCAAAGATACCCTTAGAGAAGGTATTTTGACCTCTATAGGTAAGATAGCTTCGGACCCGAATACGAGGGAAAATGGAGTGGTGTCGGTGGGAGTGCGGATGCTTGTACGGTAAGCCCATAAGGCAGGATTAAGCTGTAGGTGCCAGTCACGACCAGCGTCATTGACAGTCTTTTTAAGGATTCTAACAATGGTTTTATTAGATGCCTCAGCTTGGCCATTACCTTGTGGGTAATACGGGGTGGAAAAATGATGCTTGATGTGGAATTCTTCACATAAATGGCGTACTTCTTGGTTCTTGAATGGGCGGCCATTATCTGTGATTATGGATTGTGGTACACCATACCGACAAATGATATAGTTCAGAATAAACTTAGATATTTGGGTGCTAGTGATGTAGGTCATGGGAATGGCTTCAATCCACTTGGTGAAGTATTCGGTAGCGGTAATGATGAATTTGTGGCCGTTGGATGATGGTGGGTGTATCTTACCTATGAGGTCGAGTCCCCATTAGGAGAAAGGCCATGGTGAAGTAATCGATCGAAGCTCCTATGTTGGCACTCTTATCAAGTCTCCATGTATTTGACATTGTCTACACGTCTTCACAAAGACGTATGAGTCTTTCTCCATAGTAGGCCAATAGTAACCTAGTCTCATAATCTTATGGGCTAAGGTTGGACCACTCGAATGGGATCCACATATACCCTCATGCACTGCTCACAAAGTTGTTTGTGCTTCTTCAGTGTTCAGACATCTCATTAGGGCATTGTCTAATGTGTTTCTATATAGGGTTTCTCCGATGATGGTGTACTTGGTGGACTTACGAATGAAGGTTCGACGTTGGTTATTGGACAAGTCTTGAGGTAAGGTTTGATTTGTTAGATAGTCGAATATTTCTTTATACCAAGGAGATGTAGGACCAACAATGGTACACACCATCATAGTATCAGGGATATCGTAAGTAGGGACCAACAACTGTTCAACCAGAAACTCGAACTTAGGCACATTACTCAGAATATCCAACAAGGAACCCACGGTTGCCATAGTATCTGCAGCTCTATTCTGAATGTGTGGTATTTGTTGAAAAGTTATATCCTTGAAATATTGTTTGAAACTATCAGCCATTCTCTTGTAAGGGGCAAGCTTCTCATCCTTAGTTTTGTACTCATCATTTACCTATCAGATTACCAGTTGAGAGTCACCAAAGACATGTAGGCTCTTAATGTTCCATTGTGCTGCCATTTTCAAGCCCGTCACTAAGGCTTCGTATTCTGCTATATTGTTTGTACAAGGGAAAGCAATCCTGAATGATTTGGGAATGGTATCACCTTGAGGTGTGACAAATAAGACACCAGCTCCTGAACCACGATTTGTATGTGATCCATCAAAGTACAGTTTCCAATCAGTTTTAATGTCAATGTTGAATAGAAATTCATATGGAAAATCTGCCACTAAGGGATGATTTGCTTTTATAGGTGCATCAGCTAACTGATTTACAATCACCTATCCTTTTATAGCTTTCCTCTCGACATACTCAATGTCATACTCACTAAGTATCATGACCCATTTAGCCAATCGGCCTGTTAAAGCTGCCTTACTTAGAAGGTATTTGAGTGGATCAATTTTTGCAATTAACACTGTTTGTCGATTGAGCATGTAGTGCCGAAGTTTTTGGGTAGCAAAAACTACCGCAAGACAGGCACATTCTATGTTGTTGTAATTCAATTCATATCCCACTAAGGTATGACTGATGTAATAGAACGCTCTCTCATGACCTTGATCATCTTTTTGTGCGAGAAGAGCCCCTAATGCCGACTGAGTTGCTGAAATATATAAGATCAAAGGCTTTCCTTTTGTAGGTGGCATTAAGACTGGTGGAGTTAGCAAATAGTCCTTGATTTGTTGGAATGCGTCCTGGCATTTAAGCGTCCACACAAATGGTACTCCTTTCTTGAGTAGATGTTGAAATGGATGAATCTTATCTGCCAGTTGTACTATGAATCGCCTAATTGACTGTAGTCTGCCCTGTAGAGTTCTGAGTTATCCTATACTGACTGGAGGAGGCATTTCTATGATAGCTCTTACCTTCTCTGGATCTACTTCAATGCCTCTTCGAGAGATGATATACCCTAACAGTTTCCTCAATTTGACTCCAAAGACACACTTCTTCGGATTCAGCCTGACATTGTAGTTCTCTAGCCATTGGAATATCTTATTTAAAACCTTTAAGTGAGCTTCTCTTGTTTTTGATTTTGCTATAATTTCATCGACGTAATCTTCCATGAGAATGTGTACAAAGTCATGGAAAATTGTAGTCATTGTGCGTTGATAAGTAGCTCCTGTGTTCTTAAGCCCAAAAGGCATAACGTTCCAATAGTATGTGCCCCATGGACACGTGAAAGCTGTCTTATGTTGGTCTTCAGTTGCTATTTTAATCTGGTTGTATCCCGAAAAACCATCCATGAGGGATAGCATCTCATACCCCGCTGTAAGATCCACTATCATATCTATATTCGGCAAAGGGAAGTCATCCTTAGGACACGCCTTGTTGATGTCTCTAAAGTCTGTGCAAATTCGAATGCCCCCAGTTGGTTTAGTCATGGGTACAAGATTCGATATCCAATCTGCATAGTCTATTGTCCTTATGAATCCTACATCAAAGAGTTTCTTTAGTTCTGTCTTGACCAATAGAGCAATCTGCGGGTGCATTTTTCTTAACTTTTGTTTGACTGGTTTGATGCCTGGCTGCAATGGTAAATGGTGCAATATTAGATCTGGATCCAGCCCAGGCATGTCAGCATACAACCATGCAAAGTTTATCTGTCTCTTTTGGAAGAAGTCCTTAAACTTAGGTTTTTCTGTCTCTGTTAAAGAAGCTGCAAAATATACCATCTTTGGATTCTCTTCTGTACCTATGTTGACTGCAATTGATTCTTCTACTAGCATCGGTGACTTTTCCTATTCAACGGGGAGAATATTTAAACCTCTATCCTTGGGTGCCTCAGGGAGGTTTTCGCCCTTGGATACGTCCTTTATTTTGACTTTTTCTTCGTCCAAAGTTGCCTTTCGATTTTCACCTAGGGACTCATCATTGTTCTTTTCATTGTCTTTTTTCTTTTTATCCTCATTTTTGCGACTAGAGGTGTAAATAGACTCCCCAAAATATGCTTTATCATCCAAGTCTATGGTAAAACCAGCTTTATGATCCCCTCTTGGTATGCATTCTCGAAGTCCCATGAACTCAGCAATTGCTTTGTCATTCTCAAATGTGTCTAAGATAGGTGTACCTTGTTGATCCCAGTCTATAAGTTCGGGATATATGAGGGGCATGTCATCATCGGAGTTTTTAAAGGTAGCCGCTGACAGGGTGAATAGTGAATGGTTGACATGGTCACAGAAGTTCTGGACTAACTCTTGCTGGGTCTTTTCCTTACGGGTAGGTAAACGTTGATGTGGGACCATTGCCTGGGATAGGTCGTTAGAAGATGGTGGTTCAGGTGCCCAAGATGCACGATCGATTTTTTCCCAATAATAGATCTTATGCCATTCTTCTTTGGACAAATGTTTCTTAGGACAAGGACTAGATGGTTTGGGTATAGGTTTCACGTTTAGGTCCAATTCTCCAAATAGTGCGTCTATGTTCATGGTGCTGGTAGATGAAAGGGAATCCCATTCACCATTGCTTGAGTAAGGGGATTCATCAAAGATTGGAGGGTTGTCATAAAATGGGGGAGGTGGATCATGAGATGTCTCAGTGTCTATGTAAGCACTCACTTCCTCTTGAAACAGTGATGAAGTACTAGGAAACCCAATTCTAAGCGGTTGACACCCTAGCCCTAAGTATTTCGGTTGTGGGTGGATAGTAATCGGTTTCGTCCTTCCATTTTGATGTAGCCCTAACCCACTGTGCCTGTCATAGCCTTCCTTTTGCATTATCTTAAAGCCTTTTCCATATTGGTTCTTAGCTATTTGAATAGACGGGGAGGGGTATTCATGTTCTTCTTGATACAACCAAGAATCACCTTGGTCCACAATTTCCTCGCTTAGCTCTCCCCATTTGATCAATGTCGTTGTAGGGGGAACACTGAATATGACTATTGACTGTATTCTATCTGCCATAGGTAGGCAATATGCCTTAGGCGGAATCAGTTGACTGACACAGTATGATGCCTTTATACGATACTCGCCAAAGCCCTTGTCTTGGATTTCAAGTTTAGAAGTAGTTGATGGAGGTGTGAATGATTTGGACTTAGTGAGATGTGATGAGTCAATGTATTGGGATGAATTGGATGATGAAACTTCTTGATTAACTGGTACTTGGCGTTGTGGAATTTCCTTTAGGCTTGTACAATACTGAAATGGATCTGGATCACCATCAATAGTGATCTCGGTGCCATTATGTGGAAATTTGAGACATTGGTGATACGTTGAAGGTACAACTCTCATTACGTGTATCCAAGGTCTACCTAACAACAAATTGTACGGAAGAGTGAGATCCAAGACTTGGAAGCTGGTGTTCATGATTGTTGGACCAATTCTGATAGGGAGTGTGACCTCTCCTTTGGATGATCTTTCCTCATCATCGTAAGCCTTGATGACTATACTCTTAGAGGTATCTACACAATCTTCTGAGAATCCTAATGCCTTAACCAATTTTAGGGTACATAGGTTCAAACCTGCTCCTCCGTCTACCAAGAATCGTCTGACTTTGGTTTCATGGACTAAGACTTCCAGATGTAATGGGTCATTATGATCAGATTTTTCTGTTGAGTAATCCTGTTGGGAAAATGTAACATGGTGCGAATCGGTTAAATATCCCACCATCTCTTTGAAACAATTGACATCTAAATCAATAGGGATAGTTGTGTTTTGCAAAGCTTTACCGAGAATGGCTCGATGCTCAGGTGATAAGGTCAATAGTTCCAAGATAGATATTTGCGCAGGGGTTTTACTCAATTGATCAAGAAGGTTGTACTTGAACTTGGAAGCTTGTGTAGATGGCTCAGAAGAAGGACTTGGAATAGTGATCTTGGTTCTACGTGTGTTGATACTACATTCTGGAGGCTTCTTAATGGTGAAGGTATTGACATGCTCATCTACAGCATGGAGGCTATTTATAATCTTTCCTTTTCTATAGTCAAAATTGATGTTTGCGTAATTGGTTGATGGATTGGTCTTAGGTCCCAAACCAGAGGCTTTTCCTTTTGTGTGGTCATGTAATGGGTCCTTGAAGACCTTATGATCACTATTCTTGGTGTTTTTCTATCCACCGACCTCTATGGTTCCGTTCTCCACAAAGTCTTGGATAATGCCCTTGAGTTGGCAACAATTTTGTAGGCTGTGTCCTTTTATTTGATGATATTCACAATGGGCTTTGTCATCCCACCAGGAAGGTTTAAATTGTCTAGGATCATATTCTCTTGGTTCCAATGGTTTGATGAGATTGTGTTTAATCAATTCTTTGTAAATAACCTCGATCGGTTGTCCTAGAGGAGTAAATTCATGTGTTGGAAATCTTCTTTGAGGTTGTTGTTGCTGTGAATTTTGGAGATAGTTAGCTATTTGATCTGGATTATCCATTGTGTCTTGATTTTGTTTGTATCCTCTCAGTGTGATAACTGGCCTTGTATATATGTTTTTAGCATCGACAATGTCATCATTTGTAACATTCTTATTTTTGGACCAGAATTGTCTTCTATCATTTGGCGCGTTTTGATTTTGGACAATAGGATTCCTACCTGGTACCTTTATTTCGCCTTTGTCAATAAGGCCTTTCTCAAGGATGATGCCTTTCTGTACCAAGTCTAGGAATGAGGTACAACAATGTACTCTTAAATCACTCCGCAGTTTTGGATTGATGTTCTCTAGGAATATCGTGACCTTTTGTTTCTCTGGTATCTCAACTGGACATCTGCTAGCTAGACTTCTCCACCTCTGAAAGAAAGTGGTGAAAGTTTCTCCATCTTCTTGTGTCGTGTGGCACAAGGTTGCTATTATTATCTCATTGTCTATGTTGAAGGCAAAATGTTCGACAAACTTTTCAGCTAATTCTCCCCAAGAGCGTATACCATATGGTAGTTTAGAAAACCATTCCAGTCCTATCCCAACAAGGGTTCATGGAAATAGTCTCATCAAATATGTGGGGTCATACGATATGTCCATGCATGCTATTGAGAACTCCCTAATATGTTCTAGAGGATTCTTTTTCCCATTATACTTAGGCAAAATCGGTATAATGTATCCATGGGGAAAAGGTGTCATGTAAAGTGCTTTGTCAAATGGACATGGACATAAGTCTTGTGCTAAGATAGTTCGTTTGCCTGACATAGACATATTATCCATTTGTTGTTGGAGAGTTTGCATTTGATTCTGAAGGACATCGACTTGTGTCAAGGACATGGTGTTGGCGTTGTTCGGATCAATGTAGATGTTCTGATATGCCATGTTTTGCGATGGGTTGTGATTTGGTGAAGGAATATATCCTGTTTGAATAGTCCATTGTGGGATAGGAATATATCCTATGTGAATGGTTTGACTTGGGATAGGAATATTCGTACCCACCTTGGATCTCTTACCAATCATGTTGGTGCCAAAGGGGTTGGATGAAGTTGCTCCCGTCGTAAATTGTAAACCTTGTGTTATGTTGAAAGGGGTTGTGTTTACAATTGACGATGTCTGAGTTGGTATGCCAGTTGGTATTGCTGCGGTGATTTGGGGCATAGAACCACTTGATGTCACTATTTGCATTGGTTGGGTAGATGTCGTTTTCAATGTGTGAACGTCAAATCCTAGTGGTAGTGTGGCACCTTCTACTAGCAATTTTGCTAGATAGCATTGAGGATCATTTGCCAAGCACTCATCCATGAAGGATGCAAATTCAGGATCTTGGACTGCAGACTCTATGTCTTCAACAAAGACTCGTCCATTGGCGTCTCTAGTGACAAATTTATCAAGCAATGGTTTGTGTGGTTTGTTCTTCCTAGGTGGTTGAGTGCTGAAAGGATTGATAAACTCATTGGGGTCTACCATTTCTTTGTGCCTCTTTTGAGACCTTGTTTCGAACATAAAAAAAAAGTTGCTCAAAATGGGGTAATGCAGACTATGCCTAAGAACTGATATGACCTATTTCTATGTTTTTGGATTTTTTGGACAATAAGGATGTTGCTAAAATGATTTCTAGAAAGACGTATACTGAGATGACATATGGTAAGATAGAAAATATGTAAGACCTCGTGTAGACTATGATTCTAAAATGGGTATAACCTACCTCCTATGGAGTAAATGCATGCAAGGATTTGTTTTGACCAAGGAACCTGATTGTAGGACAAATGATAGTTGACAAAGTGAACTTTCCAAACTAGACTTGTTGAGCTGAAAAGATTCACTAGATAAGACTACGGTGACTAGGTTCAATGAGTGTGACAAATCGGGACATGAATTTATCCAAAGACGAGGAAACTTATCTATGCTGTGATATGCAATTTCCTAGGGAGTATCTAGATGCATGCAACTTAGGATGACAATGACGAAGACATGGAATGTAACTAAGATTTCCGAGGAAGTATCTATATGCATGTGACTTTGGATGACTATGACGAAGACGTGGATTGTAACTAAGATGTATATAACCACCTAATGGATGCAAGATTTTTGAGCAAAATTTTGACAATTTTTGTTCAGACTCAGTTTGCAGTTTTGATTGTTCTTTGTTAACAGGTAGATGTGGTTTACCTAACAGTTGCGGTTCAGGATTTGACAGTTGCGTTCTTTCCTATGACAGTTGCGGTGTTTCTGACAGTTGTGGTCTTTCCTATGACAGTTGTGGTTTACCAATTCACATGCGTTTTTCCTATTCTGGACTCTAAAACTAGTTATCCTGACAGACACTTGCGGTTCGGACTTTGAGAGATGAGGTTTGCATGGACACATGCGACTCAGGATGTGACAGATGCGCTTCGAAACTTCGAGATTTTGAAAATTATGATAGACAGATGTGATTATTCCCCTAACAGATGCGACTCTCTAATACAGATGCGGCGATTAAACTGATAAATGCGACTCTGTTCCTAACAATTGAAATTTTTATTTTTTTTCGAAAGCCGTTTGACTGACTTTGTTTGTTTGATCAAGATTTTCGCAAATACAGCAAATAGCAAACACAGCATTCAAAGTATTTTCAGTTTTGTGATGAATGGACTGTTGAGACTCGAAAAACATTTACACCCTAGGTTTTTAGGACAGTACTTGTTGAATTCTTACTTGGATTTCTCTAGCTACGCATATTTATGGTGGATGATTAGTAGCTTGACCCCACTGGCTCCCCTCCACAACACTCACTTATACGGGGAAGCCAAGTTACAGTACCCATGAATCTCCCATGGCATACTTTTCATCTCTACACATAAACCGTAAGATTGTAAGACGGCTTCACAGGTCCGACCTACTGCACCAACAAGTAGATAGGATTTTGGTAACTCTACAAAAAGGCTTTTAATTCGGGCATTCCATTCGTGGGACACTAACCAACGTTGGCGAGAGTCCATTTCTGTCCATCTCGTCAGATTAGTGCATGTGATTCTTGGGGTTTCCCCAAGAATCCACTTTTATATACCGGCTGGAAGTCACTTGGCTTTAGCGTGCTACCGATCTGAGTCGTCTTGGGGTGAGTACTTTTTTCCACCAAGACAGGCCCAAGTTCTAGAGTTAGCAACCGTTTCTCTTACACCTAGGATCGCATGACTGCGCAAGGGGAGAGGATACTTCGATGTACTGAATCGTAAGGGTTTACAGATATGTGCAAAGCACCAAACAAAGAAGACAGTGGTTCTTTTTATTCCAAATGACAATTTTCTATCTATCAAACAGAAAATTCATTTTAATCCCACACGATGATTATCTATCTACCAAACAAAAGCTTATTTAAATAAATTAACACAAAGGCATTAGGTCCTGCATGCAATTTATCAGTAGTTCATAGTCTTCAGCTTTCGTCCTGCAGAAAAATTGTCTTGGGTTTTAATTGTCTTCAAAGCTTGGTCCTGCAAACACTATGTTATTCCTTTAGAATTTATTTAGCTCCAAGTTGTTTTTGTCCACTTGATCCAATGTGTGCTTTGAAGTATTTTTTTTTTTTTTCTGCACATGCACAAACCGAACAAAGCCAAAACCCTAATAGCTAGTCAAGACAAATCTGATTTTTGGAAATATTTTTGATAGTAAAAATAAAACTACAGAGAATAGACCCATACTTAAATTTCAAGAGCTTTCCAAAAATGTAAATAAATCTGAAAGATTGTCTGTTTTGCACCTGAAATTAATTTTTTATGAAAAAATCATAAAAAAATTATTAAAAAATTAAAACATATCCAAAAAATTTGATTTTTTCATTGAAGGTGCCTGACATAATTTCAAATCTGCATAAAAAATTTTGTGAATAGATCTGCAACCGTTTGTGAGATTCAAGCAAATATCTGTGAAACCATAATTTTCAAAGATCTATTGTTTGAATAAAAACAATTTATCCAAATTTAAAACCTAAAGAATAGACCCCTATTCAAATTTAAATCTCTTTCCAGAAATGTAAACATATCCAAAAAATTCGACAAATTTCTCTCAAAATTGATATTTTATGAAAAATAACAAAAAAATTATAAAAAATTCAAAACATCACCAAAAAATATCATTTTTTCCATGAAAGCTCTTGAGAGCGTCGTCTACTTGAAAACAATTTTTTGTGAAAAAATATGTAGCCTTGTAAAAGTTATGGTTGAATATGTCGGGTTCACCAAATGTAACTCAAATTTTTCGGAATTTGTGGAAGATGCTAAAGCTGCACAAGATTAAACATCAATTCTAATCTAAATAAAACAACAAAGAATGATAAGTAAGCATGATTAATCTAAACTAATAAAAACTACAATGATCTCACCGAATATGCAAATACTTCATCGATTTATCTCAATTGCCCTTCTCCATCTTGCTATATTGTTATTCTTGCCCTCAGATTTCTGTGTTTGAATGCAAACATAACTTCGTTGAGTGTCTCAGCAAAATATCGAAGATTGTTTCTTCTCAAAAGTGTATAATGATTTCGGGAGGAGGAATAATGATAATGACAGGCCATTTTATAGATTTTGTGTTTTCAAATGATCGGCTCAGATTGAAAGAGAGATCGACGGATGAGATTGATGAATGCCATGCAATGAGTTATGTGATAGATAGAACGCGAGTTAGAACGTGAGTTCAACTATAGGTAAAGACTAATTTTAGAACATGAGTTAGAACATGAGTTCCAATCTTCATCTTCAAAAAATAAAAGAAATAGACTTTGTATGCAAAAGCCAAAGTTAGAAGTTGGAGAATAAATGCATGATAAATGCATGTGAGTGCAAACTTGAGTTAGTTAATTAAATAAAGATATTTAATTAATAAATATAGATCATGCATATGAGTTGGAACTAGTTAATTGACTAGTTGTGATGGAGAGTTCTCTCATAGAGATAACTCGAGTCAGACGATAAGTGCATGTAAGAGATAATTGAATGTTAGAGGAATGTGACATAATTAATTTAAATAATGAATTAAATGTTAATTTAATTCAACATTTGAAATATGAGACTTTTAATTAAATAAATAAAGTAATTTATTTAATTTGGCTGTTGAAAAGGATAAAATGAATAATTAAATAATAAATATTTAATTATAGATGAAAAGGGGTTAAATGAATAATTAAATAAGATATTTAATTATAGTTGGAAAAGTATGATAAAGGGGAATTAAATAATAAATTATTTAATTGATAGATAAAGGGGAAGGAATTAATTAGTTCGCAACATAATTAAATAAATATGATTTATTTAATTAATTAAGTTGAATAAAGGATGATTATGAATTAATGAATTAATTAAAAAGGGTATTTAATTAATAGAGGAAATATGTGTTAGAAAGGCAATTAAATAAGTAACATTATTTAATCAAGACGACGGACTATAGAAAATTATGTTGAAATGTGGTGTTCGCAGGCCTAGACCAATTTTAGGTATCTACATATGAGTATAACTTGTAAAAATCATTAGTATAGCCTAACCTAATTTGATACCATGATAAGAATTAAGTTCCTAGGATACTAATCATCATAAACAAAATATAAAATAAATAGATGATAGTCATAGAAGCATAAAGTTTACACAATACACAAGATATACATGGAGAAAACTCTTTTAGGTAAAAAATATTATAAAGAATCATTTTATTAACACTAATAAAAAATAGATTGGACTTGGGGACACTCCTCTACACACTCTTACATCCCAATAATACCACCGTGTATAGTGATATAACTCACTATAAGTCTCCAAATTGCACACACTCAAATGAGAGATACCCTCCTTAAATATAGAAGAAAGGGTAATACCACTGTGTATAGTGATATAACTCACTATAAGTCTCCAAATTACACACACTCAAATGAGAGATACCCTCCTTAAATATAGAAGAAAGAGTGGAAAAATAACTTAAGCAGTATTTATCACACCTATTCATAGCAATCATTCATAAATAACTAACAGTCTAATAGTTATTAGATTATTAATTATTAAGTGGTATATACTTAATAACACAAGGTTTTATAAACTTATATTAGAACAATATATTTAAATAATATAAGGGTATGACCCCTAATAAAATTATGTTCTAGCAGAATCACACTATTTAACTATGACACTTAAAGTAAATCACATACATAATAGTTAGGAATTTTCATAATAGTTGTCACCAAAATCACATTTTCATCAAGGTTAGTCCATATCATTTATATTTATTTAATTCATAATATCAATAAAATTATCAATTAAACAATGATATAGAATTAGAGTTATTAATAGCATCTTCTCAT
>VCHN02004786.1:0-11082 GCA_007115665.2 Sequoiadendron giganteum
TTAAAAAATCATGTAAAACCTGGAATGTCGCCATTGTTTGCATTGTTTTTTGGAATGGATAGAAAAGGGCATACCATGGCATTAAAAATCATAATTGGGAAATAGGAAAAATCCCACATCCAATCCCATTTTTGCCGCCATTTTATACACTGTTGTTTTGGAAAACACATTGTCTCGTAAAACTCACACTATTGTAAAACCCATTGTTTCACTACAACGTCTCCTCATGTTATGTATGTTTTTCATGCGATTTTCAATGTGCATAGGTGAATTTTGTCTAGGAATTTGAAACCGGCGTAACTCGTAGACAAAATTCACCTATGTACATTGAAAAACGCATTAAAAACATGCATGCATACTACACAACGTGATGAGACGTCATAGTTGGAAAAAACACTATCTCCTCTCTGTTGCATAGGAATCGACATATCCTATGTTATATACATATGTGAATTTACGCATGAAACTGGCATATCCTATGTTATATACATATGTGAATTTTGTCCAAGAGTTAGCTTGCTCACTCCTTAAATCATGGACAAAATTCACCTATGTGTATATGATAGCATATGTGGCCATACCGTATGGAGAAAAGAGTCACGACGGAAGAGGTGGGACCTGCGGCGACGAAAAAGGTTGTTGGACGAAGGGAAAGATATGAGGGCCGGACATCTAAACCCCCATGTCATTTGTTGTCTCGTCACCGGGAAATCATGTCAGTGCCGACAGTTTTTCAAAATAATCGTTCGGCATGGATGGACAAAAAGCCAAAAACGTGGCCATACGAAACAAAATAAACGACAAATAATAAAAAGGGCTGACAAGGTCCCATTTTCACCTTTTTTGGATGGCGATGTTTTGGTCGATAGCGAGGGAAAGAGTAGCAGCCATGTGGAGCTCCATCGGGTATGTATAACCGCTCTATGTTATGCACACAGTAAGAGGACAATGTATTGAATCTGAGCTTCATAATTTTTAACAACCCTTACTTTCAACAAAACACTCTTGTTCGATCTCTGCCCAACACATTATTCACATAACAGTTGCATCATGGAAAACACAGTGGGCTATGGCTCACTTATTATTTTATGCAGGTTGTGAGAAATGAATGTTTTGAAGTTTCCATTGTACTCTTTTAACAACACCTACTTTGAGCAAAACACTCTTTTTCAATATCTGTCCATATGTTTCCAACACAAAATTTACATAACAATAGCATCATGGAAAACACAGTGGGTTGTGGCTCACTTCTCATTTTTTCCTGACTGTAACAAAATAATGTTTTCAACTTCCCTTTCTTGTCTTATGAGACCCCTTACTTTAAGAAAAACAGTCTTGTTCACTACTTGTTCATATGTTTCCAACAAAAAATTTACTTAACTGTTGCAGTATGGAAAACATAATGGGTTGTCTCTAACTTTGTAAAAATAGTAAGAAGACAACAGTAAGTGTTATGCACACAGTAAGAGGACAATGTATTGAATTTGAGCTTCATAATTTTTAACAACCCTTACTTTCAGCAAAACACTCTTGTTCGATCTCTGCCCAACATAAAATTTACATAGCAATAGCATCATGGAAAGCACAGTAGATTGTGGCTCACTTTTCTTTTTTTCGGACTGTAACAAAATAATGTTTTCAACTTCCCTTTCTTGTCTTATGAGACCCCTTACTTTAAGAAAAATAGTCTTGTTCACTACCTGTTCATATGTTTCGAACAAAAAATCTACTTAACTGTTGCAGTATGGAAAACACAATGGGTTGTCCCTGACTTTGCAAAAATAGTAAGAAGATAGCAGCTAGTGTTATGCACACAGTAAGAGGACAATGTATTGAATCTGAGCTTCATAATTTTTAACAATCCTTACTTTCAGCAAAACACTCTTGTTCGATCTCTGCCCAACACATTATTCACATAACAGTTGCATCATGGAAAACACAGTGGGCTGTGGCTCACTTATTATTTTATGCAGGCTATGAGAAATGAATGTTTTGAAGTTCACATAGTACTCTTTTAACAACACCTACTTCGAGAAAAACACTCTTTTTCAATATCTTCCCATATGTTTCCAACACAAAATTTACATAACAGTAGCATCATGGAAAACACAGTGGGTTGTGGCTCACTTCTTATTTTTTTCAATCTCCTTGTTTAAATGTAAATGGAAAGCTTAAGGTCTGAGTGCACATGGAGGAGTTGGAGTAGAATACCAACAAAATGGAGGTGAGAGGTAATTTGAAATTTGGGAAACACAATGTGGAGTATTTCAGTTTCTTGAATGTCTTCCAAATCACACATTCCATTGTTGTGTTTAAATTTAAGTCGATTGATAATAAAACTACACAAAATAACTCTGAATGGGAAACACAGTGTTGGGTTTCAGTTATTTGAATCTCCTTGTTTTAATGTAGAGGGTTTTACAAGTTCTTTGTGTTTGAAATTTGGGAAACAAAATGTGGAGTATTTCAGTTGCTTGAATGTCTTCAAAATCACACATTCCATTGTTGTGTTTAAATTTCACACCATTGAAAAAAGAAATTGCAAAATATAATTTTGAATGGGAAACGCATTGCTGGGTTTCAATAAAATATCTATACAAAATTATTCTGAATGGGAAACACAGTGCTAGGTTTCAGTTATTTGAATATCCTTGTTTAAATGTAAAGGGTCGTCTCATGGTGGGTTGCTTGCTTCTTAACACACATGGTCTTGCAACATGGAATGTTACTTGAATGTCTTCAAAATCACACATTCCATTGTTGTGTTTACATTTTGCACCATTGAAAAAAAAAAGTGCACAAAATAATTTTGAATGGGAAACATAGTGCTGGGTTTCAGTTATTTGAATCTCCTTGTTTAGATGTAAAGGGTCGTCTCATGGTGGGTTGCTTGGTTCTTAAGACCAACGATTTTGTAAGATGGAATGTTAGAAAACAATATGAAAGTCTTCTAGATCACACCTTCCATTGTTGTGTTAAGTTTCAAGTATATAACAAATTTCATGCTTCATAACACATTGCATTTCTCAACCTCCACATCACAACATACCCTAGCCCTTTCTAGTTTTTAGACCAGTATATCTAGGTGTGCACATTGTGTAGTGCATGTCAAAAAATACAATGTGTTTTGAAGCCTGCCTTTACTTATATGGTATACCCAACCTTTGTCTTGTAATGCAAATATACAAACGTATAGATGGTGTTTTATTTTATCAAATAACACATATCTCATTTAATGGGGACAATAATAACCCTCAACACATAGTGTAATTCATAGTACACACTTCATTCTATTTCACAGCAATTCATGTTGGAAAACCCTACGTGTTAAGAAAGAAGCAACCCAAATAGTGTTGTCAAATCCTCTGCAACACTATTGGATAGTACACATCACCTCAATTTGGTCGGTATTCTCCTCGAAGTCGTCCATGTGCATTGAGACCTTCTGCTTTCCCTTTCAACATGCAGACATGAAACAAAAAAAATAGTGTTTTTTCCTTGCTTTCTCCAAATAGAAAAGGCCCACGTCATTCCCTTCCACTTTTCCCACCCCACACAAAAGAAACTTTCCGATGAAGCTAACCTGCCCTCTTTTTTGCCCGGCAATGAGCAAGAAAATGCACCTGACGACACCGTTAACTCTTGCATGACCGTAGCTCGGATGTTTCATCCCGTCTGCTCGTTTCATCACTTTTTGTTTCCATGTATGTTGTTATTCTAATAGCTCTTTTACAATTTGTCTATAATATTTAGGGCCAAGTAATGGGAGTAGGCCAAATTATCAATTAAGTTATTCCTACCCATTGGCTTTACGAGTTCTATTTAATACAATGCATAGAACTATTTGGAGTAGTCGCTTGTTATATGTGCACATCTTTTTACAGTGTGGTGGTCAGATCAAAACATACTGAAAAAGAGTAGAAATAGAATATAGAAATAGCATTCTACAAAATTGCCATCAGGTGTTGTTAAAAATGAACCATTTATAACTTACTACATATTGTATACAAATAGTGAAATTGTAAAAAGAACTATTACGAAAAAACTTATGCACCACATATATACTCTTTTGGTGAAAGATTTCAAATTACCGTAAAATGCAATAGAATGACATGAAAATGACAGCTGAATGAAAACCCCAACATTTCACAATTTCAAACAAATCGACACTTCTAAATGCATATTAAATTTTGGAAATTTAACCGTCCACTACACTTGCGATTCAAGCTATGGAAGCCATAATCACCTGTATTTACTGCAGAAGGTTCACATCTCTTGAAGCATCCTTGTCAATTCACCTACCCTTGTTTTGTTGAATCTTCTTTCATGGCCTATTTTAACCACCTAGAAGAAAGAAAAGTGTTAGCGATAGATTAAATTGGTGAATTAAAGACAATTGGTGCTAGAAATAATTGTATTTCTTCCAAAATTCCCCAATATAAAATTTATATGTTCTGCTTAGTGCAAAATGACAGCTTGCACAGACAATAAACAAACATATTAAACTGTACATTGGGAATTTAATTTTTTTTTAACCTATCGCTAACACTAGTATATATATCAGCAATCATATGTTCCATTTTTCCATTCTGCAAGAACTGTGAAGCAATGAACGTTCATTCTATTCTATAAATTCATTTCTTCCAATCAGGAATAAGGAGAAAGCTAACTCGTAAACAAAAAGCACCTATGTATGTAACATGAGATAAAAATGGCATTTCATTTTCGTCATCTGATTTGACCGAATAAATGCTCGGACTATTTGCAGTGATGGAAAATACAATGTCCCCATATAAGCTGTTAAGAAACAAGCAACCCAAATAGTGTTGTAAAGCCCTCTGCAACAGAGAGGAAACAGTGTGTTTTCCAACTATGATGTCTCGTCATGTTATGAATGTATCCATGTATGTTTTTCATGCGTTTTTTGATGTACATTGGTGAATTTTGTCTAGGATTTAGGTGGATCCTTAAGAAACAAGCAACCCAAATAGTGTTGTAAAACCCTCTGCAACAAAGAGGAGACAGTGTGTTTTCCAACTATGACGTCTCCTCATGTTGTGTATGTATCCATGTATGTTTTTCATGCGTTTTTCGGTGTACATAGGCGTAATTGTATGTCTAGGAGTTAGCCGGCTCCTTAACAAACAAGCAACCCAAATAGTATTGTAAAATCCTCTGTGACAGAGAGGACACAGTGTGTTTTCCAACTATGACGTCTCCTCATGTTATGTATGTATCCATGTATGTTTTTCATGCGTTTTTCGATGTACATAGGTGAATTTTGTCTAGGAGTTAGCTGGCTCCTTAGGAGAAATGGAAACAAGCAATCCAAATAGTGTTGTAAAACCCTTTGCAACAGAGAGGAGGCAATGCATTTTCCAACTGTGCAAATAATGAGAGCAATACATTTGTTCCAATTAGGAGAAATCAAACTCATAAACAAAAAGTGCCTATTCATGTAACATGAGATCAAAATGGCATTTCATTTTCCTCATCTGATTCGACCAAATAAATGCTCGCATTCTCTGCACATTTGGGAAACACACTGTGTCGATACAAGGTGTTCAAAAACAAGCAACCCATATAGTGTCGTAAAAATTTGTTCCAATCAGATAAAGAAAGTGAAATGAAATTTTGGCTGTAGCAAAGATTTGTTCAAAAATGCATGAAAAACATACATGAGAACATACATGGAAACATACATAGCATGACGAGATGTCGTAGTGCAAGGCCCGCCAGAATGGCAGTCGGCACAAAACCGACAGATGGAACAAAACATCTGGGCGATGGTCAGGTGGGAGTTAACGGTGCCGTCAGGTGGGTTAGTGGGCGAGTTAGCTTTGTGGACAATTTTCTTTTGTCTAGCATAGAAAAAGTGGAAGGGAATGATGTGGGTCTTTTCTGTTTCAAGAAAGAAAGATGAAAATACTATTTGTTTCCTGCTCTTGGGACTTTTCTGTTTCAAGAAAGAAAGGTGAAAATACTGTTTTCTAGCAACAAATAGCCATTCTTGTCTTCACTATTCATTGCATAATGGCAAGATGGCACATACACAGAGTAGATATACATACCTGAAGGAGCTCTGCATGGCTGCTACTCTTCCGCTACTCTTGCCCTCGCTGTCCACCAAAACACTGCCGTCCAAAAATGGCGAAAATGGGACCTCGTCGTCCATTTTTATTATTTGCTAATAATGGTTTTGAATGCCACATTTTAGGATTTTTGTCCATGCCGGTAAATTATTTTGAAATCCCGCCAGCACTGACACATTTTCCCAAGAACAGTTGTAGGTATTGGCCCTTTTTTGTTTTGAGAAAGAAAGGTGAAAATACTATTTCTTTCCACTCTGCACATTGAAAGGGAAAGGTGAACATTTCAGTGCACGTGGATAAGTTGGAGGAGAAATCAGACCAAATTCAAGTGACATGTACTATCCAATAGTGTTGTAGAGGGTTTTACAACACTATTTGGGCTGCTTCTTTCTTAACACCAATGGTTTTCCAACATGAATTGTTGCAAAACAGAATGAAGTGAAGGAAGGCTTCAAAACACATTGTATTTTCCAACATGCACTACAAAATGTGCACACCTAGATATACTGATCTAAAAACTAGAAAGGGCTAGGGTATGTTGTGATGTGGAGGTTGAAAAATGCAATGTGTTATGAAGCATGCAATTTGTTACATACTTCAAACTTAAACAAAACAATGGAAGGTGTGATCTGGAAGACTTTCATACTGTTTTCTAACATTCCGTCTTACAAAACCATGGGTGTTAAGAACCAAACAACCTAGCATGAGATGACACTTTACATCTCAAGTGGATGATTAAAATAACTGAAACCTAGCACTATGTTTCCCATTTAGAATTATTTTCTAAACTTTTTTTTTTTCAATATTGCAAAATTTAAACACAACAATGGAATGTGTGATTTGGAAGACATTCAAGTAACACTCCATGTTGAAAACCCGTGGGTGTTAAGAAACAAGCAACCCACCATGAGACAACCCATTACATTAAAACAAGGAGATTCAAAAAAATGAAACCCAGTACTATGTTTCCCATTGAGAATAATTTTGTATAGTTTTTTTATTGAGACCCAACACTGCATTTCCCATTCAAAATTATTATTTGTAGTTTCTTTTTTCAATGGTGTGAAATTGAAACACAACAATGGAATGTGTGATTTTGAAGACATTCGAGCAAATGAAATACTCCACATTCTGTTTCCCAAATTTCAAACACAAAGAGCTTGCAAAACCCTCTACTTGCAACAAAATTACCCCTCACCTCAATTTCATGTGTATTCTCCTCCAAATCCTCCAAGTGCACTCCACACTTCAGCTAATTTGGTCGGTATTCTCCTCGAATTTGTCCATGTACTCTCAGACTTTCAGCTTTCCCTTTCAACGTGGGAGCCGGCTAACTGCTACACAAAATTCACCTATGTACATCAAAAAATGCATGAAAAACATACACATGAACATGTATGGATACATACACAACATGATGAGACGTCGTAGTGCGGGGCCCGCCAGACGCCTAAAATCGGCGGAGGTGACGAAATGTCCGAGCTACGGTCATGCAAGAGATTACAGTGCCGTCAGGTGCGTTTCCCACCCATTGTCGGGCTCCAAAATCGGGTAGGCTGGCTTCATCAACAAGTTTCTTTTGTGTGGCGCGGGAATAGTGGAAGGGAATGACATGGGCCTTTTTTGTTTGGAGAAAGCAACACGAAAATACTATTTTTTTTGTTTCTTGTCTATACGTTGAAGGTGAAAGCTAACTGCTAGACAAAATTCACCTATGTGTATATGATAGCATATGTGGCCATACCAAATTTAGGTATGGCAATAGTTGCAGGTATCAACCCTTTTTTGTTTCGAGAAAGAAAGGTGAAAATACTATTTCTTTCCACTCTGCACATTGAAAGGGAAAGTTGAACATTTCAGTGCACATGGACAAGTTGGAGGAGAAATCATACCAAATTCAGGTGACACATACTATCCAATAGTGTTGCAGAGGGTTTTACAACACTATTTGGGTTGCTTCTTTCTTAACACCAATGGTTTTACAACATGAATTGTTGCAAAACAGAATGAAGTGAAGGCAGGCTTCAAAACACATTGTATTTTCTGACATGCACTAAAGAATGTGCACACCTAGATATACTGGTCTAAAAACCAAAAAGGGCTAGGGTATATTGTGATGTGGAGGTTGAAAAATGCAATGTGTTATGAACCATGCAATTTGTTACATACTTCAAACTTAAACAGAACAATGGAAGGTGTGATCTGGAAGACTTTCATACTGTTTTGTAGCATTCCATCTTACAAAACCATTGGTGTTAAGAACCAAACAACCCAACATGAGATGACCCTTTACATCTCAAGTGGATGATTAAAATAACTAAAACCCAGAACTGTGTTTCCCATTCAGAATTATTTTTTGCAGTTTCTTTTTTCAATGGTGGGGAATTGAAACACAACAATGGAATGTGTGATTTTGAAGACATTTGAGCAACCAAAATACTCCACATTCGGTTTCCAAAATTTCAAAAACAAAGAACTTGTAAAACCCTCTACATTAAAACAAGGAGATTCAAATAATTGAAACCCAACACCGTGTTTCCCATTCAGAGTTATTTTGTGCAGTCTTATTATCAATCGACTTAAATTTAAACACAACAATGGAATGTGTGATTTGGAAGACATTCAAGAAATTGAAATACTCCACATTGTGTTTCCCAAATTTCAAATTACCCCTCACCTCCATTTCGTCGATATTCTACTCCAACTCCTCCACATGCACTCAGACCTTAAGCTTTCTATTTACATTTAAACAAGGAGATTTAAAAAAATAAGTGAGCCACAACCCACTGTGTTTTCCATGATGCTATTGTTATGTGAATAATGTGTTGGGAAGAGATCAAACAAGAGTGTTTTGCTGAAAGTAAGCATTGTTAAAAATTATGAAGCTCGGATTCAATACATTGTCCTCTTAATGTGTGCATAACACTAGCTGCTGTCTTCTTACTATTTTTGCAAAGTCAGGGACAACCCATTGTGTTTTCCATACTGCAACAGTTAAGTAATTTTTTTGTTGGAAACATATGAACAAGTAGTGAGCAAGACTATTTTTCTTAAAGAAAGGGGTCTCATAAGACAAGAAAGGGAAGTTGAAACCATTATTTTGTTACATTCCGGACAAAAAAAAAGAAGTGAGCCACAACCCACTGTGTTTTCCATGATGCTACTGTTATGTGAATTTTGTGTTGGAAACATATGGGCAGATATTGAAAAAGAGTGTTTTTCTCAAAGTAGGTATCCATGTATGTTTTTCATGCGTTCTTCGATGTACATAGGTGAATTTCGACTAGCAGTTAGCCAGCTCCCATAAGACAAGAAAGGGAAGTTGAAAACATTATTTTTTTACAGTTAGGAAAAAATAAGAAGTGAGCCACAACTCATCGTGCTTTCCATGATGCTACTGTTATGTAAATTTTGTGTTGGAAACATATGGGTAGATATTGAAAAAGACTGTTTTGCTCAAAGTAGGTATTGTTAAAAGAGTACAATAGGAACTTCAAAACAGTCATTTCTCATAGACTGTATAAAATAATAAGTGAGCCACAACCCATTGTGTTTTCCATGATGCAATTGTTATGTGAATAATGTGTTGGGCAAATATCCAAGAAAAGTGTTTTGCTGAAAGTAAGGGTTGTTAAAGATTATGAAGCTCAAGTTCAATACATTGTCTTCTTACTATGTGCATAACACTAACTATTGTCATTGAACAAGATATTTGCTAATAATGGTTTCGAATGCCACATTTTTTCCTTTTTGTCTATCCACGTCAAACAATTAATTTGAAAACCCACCGGCACTGACACGATTTACCGATGACGGGACAACAAATGACACACGAGATGAGACGTCCCACCCTCAAGTCTTTCCTTCCCATCCGACAACCTTTTCCCTCGCTAGTCCCACCTCTTCCGTCGTGACTCTTTTCCCTATGCGTTATGGGAGCCATATCCTATGCTATATACATAATTGAATTTTCTCCAGGAGTTAAGGAGGGAGCAAGCTAACTCCTACAAAAAATTCACATACATATATAACATACGATATGCCACTTTTAGGCATAAATTCAAATATGTATATAACATAGGATATGCCGATTTCAAATTCCTAGACAAAATTCACCTATGCACATTGAAAAAAAGGATGAAAAACATACACATGAACATACATGGATACATACATAACATGAGGATACGTCGTAGTGAAACAGTGGGTTTTACAACAGTCCGAGTTTTAGGAGATAGTGTGTTTTCCAAAACAATAGTATATAAAATGGCAGAAAAAATGGGATTGGATGTGGGCTTTTTGCCAGTTACCAATTATGAGTTTTAGGAGATAGTGTGTTTTTCAAAACTCTCGACAGAAAAAACATTATCAGACCTGCATTTCAACTAAATCCTAGACAAAATTCACCTTTGTACATCGAAAAATGCATGAAAAAAATACATAAGAACATACATGGATACATATGTAACATGAGGAGATATCGTAGTGAATTTGTGGGTTTTACAATAGTCCGAATTTGAGGAGACATTGTGTTTTCCAAAACAATAGTGTATAAAATGGCAGCAAAAATGGGATTGGATGTGGGCTTTTTGCTATTTCCCAATGAGCTTTCCCCAAATGGCCGAGAGCCGGCTAGCTGCTAGACAAAATTCACCTATGCACATTGAAAAAACACATGAAAAACATACACATGAACATACATGGATACATACATAACATGAGGAGACGCTATAGTGAAACAGTGGGTTTTACAAATAATCTGAGTTTTAGGAGACAGTGTGTTTTCCAAAACAACAGTGTATAAAATGGCGGCAAAAATGAGGTTGGATGTGGGCTTCTTCCTATTTCTTTTGTGTGGCGCGGGAAAAGTGGAAGGGAATGACATGCGCCTTTTCTGTTTGGAGAAAGCATGGCGAAAATATTATTTGTTTTGTTTCCTATGTGCACGTTGAAAGGGAAAGGTGAAGGCCTTAGAGCACGTGGACGACTT
>VCHN02000284.1:0-46027 GCA_007115665.2 Sequoiadendron giganteum
AGTGTTGATGATTTACTACAAAACTCTTCCTCATGATTCAAATCATAATGTATTTCTGATTTATGACTTTTGTAGGAGCCTTCCTTATCACCTATTTCTCCTACATCTCCATAGCATGTTTCTGATTTGAAACTTTTTTAGAAGCCTTCTGATATTTCTTGATATGGGGTGATCCCACAAAGCTGGTTTACAATTTCTAAGAGGAACTGTTTTTTACTGAAATCACATATTTTTAGAAAATATAATTATTTAAGCCTTTAAAAGATCCATTTTAAGGATTCCAATTGAAGAGGGTTTGATCAAACCACCTTAGATCAAACCACCTTAGATCAAGCCCCCTTCGATAGAACCTCATTATTTTTAAACCATACCTATAACTGAGTCTCCTTTACACCTATCAAAATGTTGATAAAAAATCACTTTCGATTTACCTTTTGGGGGATCAAATGAATTCATTTAAAATTTATTTCAAATTATTATGGTAGTCCTCAAAATGAGCTATACCATGAATATAATTTTAATATATTTTGGTTTTATTATGTATGTGTTTTTTTAGTTTTATTAAACATAGGTTTTTCACCAAAAATCAAGCTCTATGTTTTATACATGTGGAAAAATAGAAAATTATCAAAATAAATTTTAAAAAAATATGTTTTTGCTAGGTATTGGTTTCCTTGATCCATTAATAAAAAAATATTTGAATTTTGATACATACAAAAAAAGTTATGTTGTATACAGTCTGCCTATGTCTGAATAGCAATTGGTTTGACTTCCAAACTCTATTAAGGAAAAAATATTTAATAAAAAAGTATGAGACCAAATGAAAGTGCTAGATATCATAGTTACAAATCTAAATTCTAAAAAATTATAATTTTATCCTCCATACAAAAAAATTTATGCTGTATACGGTGAGCGTCACTTTTTAAAAATGTTGTTTTCTGAAAAAAACCAGTTTTCATGGGAGATGGAAGAAAAAGTGCAATCTTATTTCAAAAATTTTGAAAAAAATATTTTTAGAATCTATAGATAAAATGTGATGAGACTCTAGTTTGCATCATCTTCAAATTCCTCATGGTTTAGCCGCTATAGGTGCCCGAATGTGAAGATTTAGTTAAAAATAATAATTTCAGTGTCTAGTTTGGCCAAAAATTGTAAACCACTATTGTGGGATCACCCTATGATGTCTCTGATTCACAACTTCTGTAGAAGCCTTCTTCATGATATATTTTTTCTAGGTCTTTAGATTTTTCTATATCTTGATCATGTTTAAAAATGTTAAGAGTAGGAGAATCTTGTCCCTCAGTAATGATATCAAGAGTATGAGACTCTTGGTTTGAATGAAGATCATCTACGTGTCCATCCAAAGAAAGCATCTCATGGGTAGATGGACAAGTGTATGTTATATGGATATGATCATCATTTGTGACATCTTGTATAAATAAAAGAGTGCCCATTAGATCATTATAGTATCCCAAAGACAAGAATTCTTGATCTTGACTAATTTTGGAATTACTTTCGATATGTTTTGGATCAAGTTCTTGACACGGGTTGATTTCAAAGGATGGATTGCTTTCATGGATATTTTTAATTAGGCATAGAAATTGGATTAATATCCTCGACTTGGATCAAATGGTGAGTTAAGGATTTATTCAATATCTGCAATCATGAGGTCAAAGGATGCCAATATGTCTTGGAAAGGACCATTGCTAGACTTAAGTGAAAGATGTCGATCATGCTTTGGGAAAAATCTTGAGATATGTCCTCTAAATCATTAGGTGATGTAGAGACACTTTCAACATGATCATTAGTGGAAGGATCACAAATTATAGGATCAAATAATGTTAACCCTTCTTTGAATAGATCATTGTTGGAAATTGTTGGTAAGTTTTGATCATGATTGAAAAGTGGCTTTTGGGGTGTCTTGATTTGATCATTGGATGAAGTGTAAACATCTTCAAGGTGCTCATTGATGGGTAGATCTTGATCATTATTTTCAACAACTATGGTGGATAGATTGTCAATGTTTTCAACCATAGGATCAAATGATGTTAACATTTCTTGAATTGGATCATTGTTATGTATCATTGGTGAGTTTTGATCATGATTGAAAAGTGGCTTTTGGGGTGTGTTGGTTTGATCATTGGATGAGATGGAAACATCTTCAATGTGCTCATTAATGGATAGATCTTAATCGTTTTTTTCAACAATTGTGGTGAGGAGGTTTTTAATGCTATCTCTAGTGGTTGAACTCTGATTATTGTCCCCAATAGCTATTAAATTTTGATCAATCAGTTCTTGGATGAGATTTTTGAGTCGAATATAATCTGATGTTGTGTATCCCTTTATGTTGTGAAAATCACAAAAGTGCTTCTCATCATACCCTAGTGGTTTCACCATGGGTTCTTGATAATTCACATAAATAGGGAGTTTAATAAGATTTTCTTGTACCAATTGTTGCAAGACTGATTTGATTGGTTCCCCAAGTGGTTTGTACTTTTGTTTGTTACCTTGTGCAATTTTCACTTTAAATCGACCTTGTGGTGATTGATTTTGGAGATGTGGTGATTGAGTTTGTTGTTGATGTCGTTGACCTTGATATCCAATTTCTTGGCATTGGAGATATTTTTCCTGATGTGGTTGCAAAGATAACTCAATGTTTTGATGACATGGTTCAACCAATGGAAAAGTGTATTGATTTTGGGGTGGATATGTCTATTGGCACAATGGATCAACTACTTTGGCAAGCGAAGAAATTTGATCCCACAAAATTTGATCTTGATATCCTTGATATGGCTAACTTGGTTGCTTAGCAAGTAGATTTAGAATGCATCCTTGCACTATTTTCTTGGGGTCACCGACAAGTTGATTCTGGATAATGCCTTGATTTGGTGTGATGTTTAGGTTTGGCATTATAGGCTGACCTTGAACATTGTTGTGGTTGGGAATCATATTGCTTGGGTTTAGGTAACTTTGATTTTGCATGGTGTTACCTTGAGTTGAATCAACATGTGGATTTGTCAACAAATTGCCTAGATTTTGAACAACATTGGTTTGATTTGCAATCATATCTATCCCAAAGTTCACCAAGTATGGATTTTAAATGTTCATGTTCAACAAACTTGTATCTGGCATGTATGGATTTGGTGGGATAATGTTGTTTGGAAAACTCATGCATTGATCATTTGGTTGATAGATTTGTAGATTTGGACTTGGATTTAAATCTATTGTTGGGAAAGGTGTTCCAAAATTTAGATTGGGCATACTCACATTTTTATCATTGAATTTTGGATGAGATAATGATTCCATGCATAAATGTGAGTTTTGATAATTAATCGGTATTGCAAGACTTGGATATTTTGGTTGACTTGGATTACTCATGATGTATGAGTTGAGTTTAAACTCAATGTTATTTTGTGTTTTGACCTTCTTGTGAAAGTGAACCTCTAAGAATTTTAGGACCAATGATGAGATGAAGGATGCAATGGGTGCATGATATGGACATTTTTAAACTTTAAGGAATTTTGGATCAATGCTAGACTTTAGGACTTTGGTTTGATTTGATTTTGATAGTTTAACTAGGTGTGTTAAGCCAAACAAGATGATGGTGAACTTGTAAACCCTAGGAAGTTGTGTTATCCTAGGGAAAACTCGCATAAGAGAATGAATTGGCTAAGTGTGTTAAGCCAATCAAAGTGATCATGAACTAGTAGACCTTAGGAATTTGTGTTATCCTAGAGGCAAATTTGGTCAAGAGGATTGATAATTTGACTAGGTGTATTAAGTAAAATGTAATGATGTTGATTTTTCAAATGTCTAGCATGAATGATGTTTTTAAAGTTCCAAAATTTGTTGGTGAAATGAAATTTCATTGATGTTTGAATGGATGAAGTGTTTAATTTGATCCTAGATGACCCTAAGAAGGACTTGTTTACAAGACCAAGGTTTTGAAGAACATGTTTTTCCCTAAGAGAAACTCAAACCAAAATATAAATGTTTGCATGGAAAACCATAAAAAATAATATTGCAATCACATGTGTGGGGTCCAATTGAGTTAATCTTTGTTTACTGACTTCCTTTTACTAAAAACACTTTCTTGATTATGATTTTCAAACTGAATGTCCAATGTCCTAATTTTCTTTCATCCCACAAAGTGCATTACGTGGAAATCAAGGAAATCAAGGCAAAGGTTTCCTAGGTTGACTTTGGTGAGAACAAACAATGATTAATCCTAAGTACTTAGAAACCTCTAAGGATTGAATCCCTAGGGTAAGCAATAGCACTTGAATTCGTCAAAGATATTTTGTCTTCTCCAAAGGGTTTGAAATTCAAAGTCCTTTTTGAATGTTCGTTTCCAATTTGTTTTGAAGTCCAAGCAATGTGTTTTGATTCCAAGAACATGTACAACCCTAGGCTAGAAAAGGCTATATTTGTCAGGTTCCCACTTGGACGAATCCAGCTGTGCATATTTTGTGTGGATGACTAGATGCTTGACCACAGAGGCTCCCCTTCATGACACACACTTCTCGGGTCAGCCAAGCATCAGTACCCATGAATCTCCCATGGCATACTTTTCATCTCTACAATAAAACCACATGTATACGTGGGGAAACTTTAGAGGACATGACCTCTTGCACCAACAAATATAAGGTATATTTTGGCCTCTAAACAAAATTTTGTAGTAAGGGCATCTGGTCTAGGGGGTGCAATGATAAACTCCTTGTGAGATATCTCCCAAACCTTAGAACAAGGGCTTTACGTATCATAAAGATACTAGGGGAGAGTTATCATGCACTACTTCCCATTGTCCATGGCTTTCATCGTGAACACAAATTTATATAGCAGTTTGGAAGAGCTTGGATTTAGCCCGTTACTGCTTAAGTCATTCCCTTGGGGTGAGTACTTTTTCCCACCAAGGTAGACCCTCTAAAGGTACACAATAGTGAGTAAGTGCATTCGTATTTCGATCATCTTTGTTTGCATGAACAAAGAGAGAATACTCGCAATGCCTTTTTCTCACACTTGACAAGTTTTGTTCTATTTTAGAACCCAAATGAAATGTGACGACAATATTTTGAACAAACTAATATCACCAAAATAATTTTGATTCCCAAGATCGAAATGAAGCACGAGAGAAGCACATACGTATTTTAAATGATATTAAGTTGTGAGAAAGATTACAAAGCATGACAAGCATTTGTTCATTTTATATCTCAAAAGTAGTGATTTTGATTCATTTTAAAGCACCAAAATGAGATGTGAAGTTTTCCTTGTTCAATTGTTAAAACCCAAATTAAAATTAGTGAGCTTCTAAGTTCAATTTTAACTAAATTAAAAGATCAAGTTAAGTGGTTAATTTTAAACTCAAAAAGAAATGTGAGTTGGTTTAAAACAGAAAACAAGGGTAGAAAATGGAAGCTCAATCAAACATTAAAAAATGCTTTTTTTTGCAAGTCTTGATTTAAAAAAAAATCTCCAACTCTACTTTGTTCGCCTTTGTTTTCGCTTGATCCCAATGTCAACCTATAAACAGTTCAAAGTTTAAATCTGAGCAATGAGATTTGTTAAAAATCAATGAAACATAAGAAAATTCACACTTGTCATGCAAGGTTTATATATATATAATAGTTGTAATGCTTAACAATCAAATTATTAACAGCCGCCCCACCAAATTATAATATTCTACCAACTCAAGTTAAGTCTACCCATTTTCATAGTATCATATAAAGGTTTCCAATAATCAATTGAAGTTTTTCAAATTCATCCAACCATGATAATATGAGAATAGAAAAAATTTTGAGGTAGAAAACATTCACATTTAATAGTGAAGTGACTAACTTATGGAAGCAATGAGAAATAGAAGTTACATCAGACCTATGTGTGTACCCAACCCATGCATACTGACCTTTCACTTCATCAATTTAGCAAGCAGCTACCATGAAAATTTATTGTAATGGTTGCTCCAACCAACCCCAAACCCACTTCAAAGATTAATAAACAACTCAGAAAGGCGTGTATTATCAATGCAACTAAGGTAATCTAAACCATGACCACGAGTTTTGATCTTTGTGCCTAAACAAACTTTTACACTAGGAAACATAGTATGTAGCGAAACAGTTGTGGTTGTATGCATATTATCCCAATAAATTAGCTACCTCCACACTGTTGTGCCCAACAACATTAATGATGAACACTGAAAATACATTCCAAGTATCTGAAGCTTTCCTGCAAAACAAAAGGGTCAACTCCAAAAAGAAATCTTATCAAAAAAATTGACAAATTTAAAAGATCAGCACGATAACCAATATCGATGGAGATCTATTTCCCAGTGGTTTGATATGTCACAGAGACATTTTTAATAACATCCAACAATGAATTATTTAATTCGATAAAAGACAACAACCTATAATCATGACACTGAAAGCACATTTACCATGGTCGAATCATATCTCCGGAATACTTATGACAGATAGTAAGAAGCCTAGTCAAATTTTATGTCAGAGTATAGTTAAAACCTTTTAAAACTGCCAAATTTTGAAATACAAATCATTCATTACCTATCAGAAAAGAATGGTCTGGTGTTGACAATAATCCAAAAGAAGAGCTATTAATGATTCAGCATATATTTTCGCACCCATATGCTGCAGTGTCCAAGGATCTGCCATGATTAGAATGTTTGCATAAAGAAAATATTGATGGTTTGAGTACTATAATCTTCAATTATTTATGTTCTTTTAATCCTCTAGTGCTATCCTTCTAAAGTTTCAAGATCTCTTGCTTTTATTGACCTTTCACTTCTCCAATCTAGCGAGCAACAACCTCTAAAGGATATTTTAATGCAAAGACATTCGCTAATAAAAGTACCATTATAATATATGTAGAGATGAAGGTTGGAGTTTACCCACTGCACAATTTTGGAAAAAACTACCCAGCATACAATCTGACTATCTGACCAGATATATTAATAAATTAAAAATAAAGTTAAGAATGTATCTTTATTTTTAATTAATTAATAAATCTGGTCAAATAGCCAGATTATATGTTGGGTAACCATTGCCCACAATTTTGACCTCCCTCTTCTATCAGTAGCGTGCAGGCCTGGAATTTGACAGCCTGGAATTTGACGGCCACCCCTACCTGTCATATGAATTTTTTTTGACAGTTTGTTCATTTAAATGCCTGTCATTTTACGTTTTATGAAAAAAGTTAACTGTAAAAAAAAATTAAATATCAATTTCAAATCTATTGAGAAATAATTATATAAAATTAAAAATAGTTTAATTCTTATTCAACTCATTATCTAAAATTTAACATGCTCACCAATAAAATACAAATGTTATATTATCTTGAAAGAAATCAAAGTTCATGAATCACCTCTAAAAAAAATGCAATAAAATAAATGATGTTGAATTTTTTTTATTGTTTAATTCTTAAATTCATCTATCTAAAAACATAAATTATTTGTGAAAGTCAAATAAAATTTCAACATGTTCAATAATAAACACAAATGTTGTATTATCTTAAAAAAAAATCAAAGCTTGAATCACTAATCACTTAAAAAATGTAAAATTAGAAAATATTGATAATTAAAAATAAATGTAAAAATCTTAAATTTATTGTTACAATTCATAAGAAGTTTTTAAATTTATATAAAAAATAAATCTTGTTAAAATATTCAAAAAGTTAAAAAAACAATTATATTCTATTTTAAAAGATTTTGTATTAATATATATTTTTATAATAAATATTATAAATCATATATATTAATATAAAGCAATGCTAATTATTACTAAAAATGTTAAAATCTTAAATTTATTGTTAAAAATATTTTTTAAAAAGAACTATATTTGATTTTGAAAAATTATATTTTGAATAGATTTTGAATTAATAAATATATTTATAATAAATCATATATATTAATATAAAGTGAAATTAGAAATAATTATTTCAATTCTAAACTAATTTATATTTTTATCATAAACATTATTTATATTTATATATATATATATATATACTACAATAATTTTTTATGGTTTAATAATAATTTTAAGTGTCATATTTATGGTTATATAATAATATAGTAAGTCAAATGATACAGTCGAATAATTTCTTAGGTTGTAATATACGATCCAAAATATCATAAACGATCAAATAGACCATCAAATTCCAGGCCTGGTAGCATGTCTGTGAGTTGCAGGCTCAACTTGTTCAATGTATTAATAAACCGGAGTTGTCTCAACGGTCTTCGAAGCTTTAATTTTGTAGTATATGTGCCCTGATATGTTATAATAAATAAATAAATCCCACACACGTATGAAGCAGAAAAAGGGTTTTAGATGAGGGGTGACGTTACAAACCAGAATGAGAAATATTTATATAAAATAAAGCTCTTAAAGAAGACACATGATTCTGGCTACCAACCCCAACATCAAGACAAGACATAAAAATCTTTGTTGATTGACATGAGTAATCTTTACTTAGTAGCTGGATGCAAGGTTTGTACGGCGCTATATAATGATCACAAAGGAGATATTAAATAAGATTGATGTAGTGGACATAGCGGGCCAAAATACAAGATCGTTGGGATTGTCGCACTGTACAGTGGATACGAGCTGGAAATAAACATCCGAGCTACATCTTACACCGGGTTGTGTCCTGTACTGAGATCATTTTGAGATGATAAAAGAGATTTCACATATAAATCGGGTGTCTTGGGCAGAGATTAGCTGGAGCCTACACATAGCACAATTAAAATCGAACTCTACATATATTCGCACAAAAATAACATGCTGGAGGAACTTTTTAGAATTCATGTTAGGGGCGCAAGCAAAGACTTTTAAAAACTCACAAATGTACTTCAACTTCCAACAATACTTTTTGTAGGTGAAAAAATCATTATCAAATGAAATCACCCCTCAATCTCGCCTCCCATAGAGGCTCAAAATTGCCAGATGATGGCAGGAGTCGTAGCTATCTCTGGATGGGGAATTATTAGGAAAAGAGAGATAGATCACACAAAAGAGGCTGAATATAATAGGATTAAACACTATGAGCTTTCAACATAAACTAATTTTCATGGATAAAACACTCAACTGCTAGTACAAAGATAATAGATCGATTGCTTCTAACTCACTACTCATCCAACATGATGGAAATGAATACAGTTCTGAACATGCCACTTAACTCAAAAAAAAAAAAGTGATAAAAGAGCAACTATCCCACCTCACAAGGATAACGCATTCAAATGTAAATAGGCGCCAAGTTGCTATAATCTCACTAGCTAATAATTACAGTGCCAAGTACATATAGAGCTATGGTGAAAGATTTAAACTTATCAAAACACAATATTATAGCTCTTTATTTCTCTAACAAAGACATGTTGCACTAATAAAATGTTGGTAATGAGAAAAGAATCTGTTTTATTTCTCTAATAAAGCCTTACATCAGAGACAAAAAATAGGCTAAACAAAATTTTGCTGGTAATATGATCCTCAGAAGCAACTGAAAGGATATCCCATAATTCAATGCCAATGACCTATTTCTTGTTCTTATTACACACGTCGGTTTTAAAAAAAAAATTGGGTTAGACACATACCCCCGTAGATTAAACTCTTGATTCTTCAAACCAAAGCCCAATGTAGAACGGGGTCATGGAAAGCGAAAGAAATGTAGAAAAGAATGTGCACCCAATTTTCAGATCACTTTTTTTTTTTTTTTTCTTTTTTTAATGTAAGCATACTCCTGTGCATTTCAGATTTGTCTACTGAATTACAACCCAACAAGAGCCAAATCTCAAACTGAATTCCATTCCCATCTAAAATTAAGATTTATTTCAATGAAAACTACAAAAATTCTTACCTAGATGTTATTACAGAAAAAATAATGTAAGGGCAGAAATCCAACTAATCAGCAATCTACCCATTTTCAGCTTCATTTCTTGATTCTGATTTCTTCTTCCTAAAATTCGTATCATTCTTATGATTTCAAATACAAATTATTGTGTTGTTGTCAAGCCCTTCCACCATTTTTAAAGAGATCACAATAAAGAAACACAATTTCAATAAGGGAACACAACCTTAACACAGTAATATATGCCCTTTCAATGCGAGGATATTTGTCAACAAATTGACATTTTTAACATCTATCCTCATTTATCATTTGATAACCTATTATAAACAGATAAAGGCAAAATTTGCTTCACTATATGACTACTCAGTTCTATTTCACTTTTCGGTTGTCTCTCAAATGAGGGAAAAAATCCTTCTAATGTTAAAATGACAACAAAACAGTGAATGATCTATGCATAAAATCTAGCAAACATGAAACAAATGTATATTAGAGAAATATTGAAAACCGTCATGCTCTCCTTCTAGTGCCATAATGTAGATGCCGAAATCTGGAAGAGATTAGTCTTTTGACAAACATAGTCAATCTAAATCTATAACAAACTAACCAACATGACATAAATAAACATCTTTATGAAATATTGCATTAAGTTAAACATGCTAAATAAGACATTGAACAAGGAAAACTAGATAAAGAATATAAAACATGAATGCAAACTTATTCCATAGTGGATGGGTGCTACTTAGTTGTGTAGGAAGCAACCCTTTCTCAATCCATGAGAAGCAAAAGATGCCAAGATGCAAGATGATGAAAAGCAAAATTAGCTCTCACATGTAAAGAGTAACTTTGCATGAAGATGTGTTGTTGTGTTGTAGTTATTTTGGAGAAAATCTTTGTATTTTATAGATTCAAGGTTAGGAGAGTGAGAGATTTTGATGAATGTGGGATCATTCATAAGCCAGTGACACGATGCCACTTGTCAAGGTGTGAGAGGGTGAGGAAAGTGCAGGTTTTGGCCAATGTGCCAATTTCAAATTTGCATTTTGCATGAAATGACATGTTTAGGGGGGATGAAAGGTGCATTAAATGCCAACTTTGACTTGTCCAAGAGACATGTAAGAGCATTTAATGCTTTGTTGGAAGGGATAAATCCTTTGGAGGGAAGATTCAAATGGACAAAATATTCCTTCTTGATGCCTTTCTGAAAGAAATTAGAAGAATTAATAAATCAAAGAAATATTTTATTGGTGCAAGTGGGTGGATTAGTTGAAAGTTTAGATTTGACTCAAGTTGGGTCAAAAGCTGGAGAATGGGTGATCATGATTAGAGGTTAATTAATTTAGATTAATTAACTTGGAGGATTTGAGGAGTTTGATATTTTATTTAAATCAGTTTGATTTATTGAATCAAATAAGAACTTTAGGACTTTAAAAAATAATTTGATTTATTTAATTAAGCTTGATGGAGCTAAGGAATTAATCAATAATTTTTCTTAATTGATTAATAGAAGAATTTGATGTTAGTTAGAGTGAGATGTAAGATGTCTATTTTACGTGTCTACAGTCACTATGCACCGATCTCTCCATCTGTGTGGCTTACTAAACTAAGTTGTCGATCAAGATCAGTCGGATGGCATGTGAAATCGGATTTGCTTCTAGAAGAGATAAACAAATCAACATATAGATTCCTTCTATGAATGAAGTATTTTTGAAAATTTTCAACCAAATGTTGCTTGTCTTTAAGTCACCAATAGGTTTCCCTCATTTTATGTGCCCCTATCATCATTTGTTTCTCCTTTTGCCAAGGAGTCTCCAATATAACTATGCTTCCAACAATACTTTGTCTTTCCTTGGATTGATTTGAAAGTGACATTTTTTTATGCTTGGCATGCTTCTAATGGTACTCATTTAAACTCCACTTGGTATGGCTATATCATTATCGAAGTTTTCTTCTACAACATTAATTTTGGACTATCCTCCATGTATTTGACTATTCCTAAAGGCCTGTACCTTAAAATTCAATGTTTCATTGGACTATAAGCATTGTTGTACATTTAATTTTCATAACTATGACTTCTTCTTAAAAAACCCTATTCTCAATTCTTGCCACATTTCTTATGATATTTCTCATGCCAGCCATTAATGAGGCATCATTAATGAGGTATGGCCCTTGATAGTACAAACCTGGTTGTCATCTTCTTAGTACCACCTTCACTAAAAAGTGAAGACAAAAAAAATTTATCAACAAGGTTGTTAAGTATAGATTTTGAGCATAAATACCGTCCTCTATTAATGCATAGAAACAAGTTCATTTAAGTATCCAAAATAGCATTCCTTTCACATGTTGTTCATTTTCTTCGCTATAAATGAAAAATCGTTGCCATGAAGAGACATAACCATCATTAATCTCAGTCATGAAGACTATCAAGGCTGCATCCAAGATGAAGTTTATGACGGTCCCCCAATTCATTGGTTGTTGAATTCAAGGTTTGGTGTGTATATGCTTGCACTATCTTCCTCTGCTTCAAAGAATTGCACAGTTCCTTGTTCTTAATGATGATTTTCCACCAATATGCGTTTATTGTCTTTGGCTTTTTTACCTTAGAAAACTATGACTATCCTTTTGAAAGTCTTCTTATAGAACTATCCCTTACCATTCTCAGGGACTGTAGTTGCTCCATTGCATAAGAAATGTCCAACAAGCCTTGAAATTGTCATCAATTCTCTATAGAACACTTCCTTGAATGTTTTCCTTTATGACTATATTATTTTGTTGCACATTTTTGACATGTTTTTCACCTTTTGTGTTTTTTTTTTTTCTGCACTTTTATACATGATATTGCCACATTTTTATACACGAGGTTGCTGCTAATTTATACATGAGGTTGCTGATCATTTAAATCATGAAATTTCGGCCCATTTAAATAATGAGATTGCTGCTCACTTTTTTATTATTTTGCTGCATTTTATCTCATAATTATTTCTGCTCTTTCTAGTGTCATATTTCTACACTTGTTGGGAATCTTTAGCTACTCTAATTTTATGGTCCTTATCTTGTTCTTACACCCTCGTAATCTACCCTTTTCCTTGTTCATTTTCTGATCTTTTCTTTGTTCATTTTCTGATCTTTTACCATCATGGTTTTCTGCTCTTTTTCAGATATAGTTTTCACATCACTGTAACATTCTTTGTTGCACATATTTCATCAGGTATTGTTGCTCTTCACAAGTTCCTTTGACTTGGTACATTTTCCTACCTTACTAATCATGGTGATTTCATAAGGTATATGATTTTTCTACCAAATCAATCCTATTGTGCCAAACATGGTTTGTCCTTTATTTCACATTTGAGACTCTCATGCATTCCTCTTGTCGATGAAGTCAAAATCCTTCTATAGTTTGTATCATTCCCTAAGTCTCTGATTTTTTTAAAAGGACTATAGCTCACAAAGATTCTTTGAGTGAAATTGTGCGTTCTCTTCCTCAAATTGGTTCTTAAAAATATTTGTATATTCATGCTTCCTACACTTTGAAAACCCAAAAAAATTCTCAAGTAACTCCCTCTTAAAAGAAAGAATAGATTTGAACAAAAAAAAATCTTTTGAAAAAGAAATCAAACACCTTAAATGACTACCTCTTAAAATAGCAGAGAAAATAAGGGTTTATGTATGGTCAAGAGGTACTTATCTAAGATCCTACACTTGTATCCTTGCCTAGACTATTGTTCATGTGGAAATTCTATTGTAGTTATTGACTATTAATCTCCTATCTATAAATATTATTTGATTGCCAGAAATTAATTCACAATAAATATTGAAAAATAACGTAACTGCAACTTCACAAATAAAATCACAGGAATAGAGAAGAAAACATGAAAAATAACAAACACAATATTTTTTGACAAATTGTCCTTGGAAAAACCCTGGAGGTAAAACAACTACTGCAAATAAGGAATTTGATTAATCTTCAGAAAATCAAGAGATACATAAATTGCTTGCCTCTTACTGGCAGAGTTCTGACAATATTCTTCTCCAAAAATTATTCCCTTAATTTCTCCTACTGAAATTCCACTGTTGTTGCCTCCAACGCTATCATTGCACCCTTGCTATCACTACAAGACTATTTTCTCTCACTATAAATTTATTTACTATCACTACAAATCTTTCTCAAGTGTGTGTGAGTGTGTTCTCCAAATTCCCATTGATCCCCCTTTAAACTATTCTCATTGGAAAACCAATGGCCATGATTTAATATCAATCAATGGCTAAGATTAATTAGACACTAACAAACCCTAACTAACTAGTTTCTAGAAGTCTCTAGAGGAGTCAATCAATTAATTAATTTATTATCTCTAACTAGCTCCTTTCTAGAAGTCTCAAAAATTAAATAATAATTCTTGGGAATGGAGAATACGATTGTCTAAGCTACAATAAACTAACACTCTCTCTTAGTGAGGAAGGTGTTCTACATAACACCTAGAATATCTCTGAAGAAGATGAATTTCGCCTTCCCCAATGCCTTTGTCAAAATGTCTACTATCTATTGATCTATAGGTATATAATATAGCTGGATAATCCCCCGTTGTACATAATCCTTGATGAAATGATACTTGATGTCTATATTCTTAGACTTGTCATTAAACATCGTATTCTAATACAACCTGATGCAACTCTAATTGTCATAGTATATCATTTTAGTCTCAACCCTTTGATCTAACAAAGCTACCATCAACTTTTGAAGCAATATTTCCTCATGTGTCACGATACTAGCTGCTATGTATTATGCCTCTATAGAGCTCAGAGCTATGAGCTTCTGCTTCTTGTTGTACCAAGAGGAAAATTTTGATCCCAAACTAAAGTAACACCCTAAATTTATTTTCATGTCCATTGTACCGCTTGCCCAATTTGCATTAGTATAGCCTATCAACCTAATACCATCAACTCGAGAATATTTGATCCCATACTCGATTGTACCACACAAATACCATGACAAATGATTTTTTGTTGTCCAATGCACTCTCTTTGTCTCAACCATGAACTGACTAAGAGAGTTTACTGCAAAGTATATATTTGGCTTGGTGTTGACCAAATACATGAGAGACCCAATCAACTACCTGTATAAGGTGGGGCTTACATCCTTTTCCTTGGATGTGTCTACCTTCTTCCAATTTGTGATCATAGGAGTAGACATGGCTCTGCAATCCTCCATCTTGAACCTCCTCAAGATTTTGATACAGTATTTCCCTTTTCCAAGGAACATTTCTCTATCTGCCTACCATACCTCCATTCCTAGAAAGTAGTGCATAAGCCCCACATCCTTCATCTCAAACTCTATTGCAAGGTCCTGCTTGCACTGCTCTATGAGCCCCAGTGAGCCTGTAAAAAAACAATTCATCCACATATAGAGCAAGAATGAGAAACTCATCCCCAACTAGCAAGTAGTAGAGGTTAGAATCCGCCTCACCCTTCACAAAGCCCATTTCCTTCAAGTATCTATCAATGCATTCAAACCACACCCTGAGAGCATGCTTGAGTCTGTACAAATCTCTCTTCAATTTGCACACATTGGTTTCATTGTTGTGTGCTACAAAGTCCTCTAGTTATTCTATGTATACCTCCTCTTTCAATTCACCATTAAGAAACACCATCTTGAAATCCATTTGATGGATCTGCCATCCCATCTATGGTGCAAAAGAGATCACTTCTCGCATATAAGTATACCTAGCCACAAAAGTGAATGTCTCCTCATAGTCTATTCCCTCCTTCTGTGACAATCCCTTGGCCACAAACCTTGTATTTCTTGATGCTACCATCTGCACCATCCTTGATCTTATAGATCCAGTGTGATCCAACACTACCCTATTTTTTGGTCTAGGAACAACCTCCCACACATTGTTCTACACTATTGAGATGGATTCCTCAACCATCGCATCTCGCCAAACCTATTTTTTTGCGACCTCCTAGTAGCTAGATGACTCACTATCTACCAACTGATTAACTAATTTCATATAGTCATTATACTTGGTTGGTTGTCTCTCTTATATATTACTCATCCTAGGAGCTCCCACAAACTCCTGAGTATCCCTTTTCGTTTTGTTGGTTACTGCTACCAAATGTAGAGGATGAAGTATCAACCTCCATGTGTTCTTGATGAATCTCTTGGATCTATTGCATCTATTGCTCCATACTTTGTGAACTCTCTACATCTGATCCCATGCTTGTACTAGTAATTGTACTCGAGCTTCGTTGTCCCCAATTCAATTCCTCAATCCTTGGAGCTTATGTTGGTTGATCACAACTTGGAAAAGTTTATTTCACAAAATTACCCAACACACATCCCTTGCATACATCATCATGCTCTGTGCTCACCTCTGGAACACCTATTACTATCTCATGAAGCAATTTAAGTTCTCCATGATGTATATGGTCGATCCTCTAATGCCATAGCTCTCCTTGATCTATATATTTTTTGTTGCTCATCAGTTCCTTATGAGTATCAAACTAAAACGTGTAAATTTAGTTGCTCCTAACTCCAATAGCTATGGGTGACCTCCAATCCTTGTTCTTGATTATCAAATTTGTCCCTCTAAAGAGTACATTGTAGCCTTTATCCTAAAGGATAAATACATAAATAGAATTCATACCCAAGCCTAGCACATGCAACACATCATGAATGGGAATCAACTTGCCATTCTCCCTCTGACATAGAACAATCCCTTTCCCAACTAGATTGAGTTTGGACATGTTCCCCATAAAAATCTAGATTCTGATGTCCTCCTCCTTATAACTAGAGAAGTATTCTCTAACTCTTGTCATATGAAATGACATCCCACTATCTATATAACAAACACCTTGTGAGATTGAGCTAACCATACAAAATATTAGAGCCATTTCATCCTCCATTCTACCAGAGAGCTCAACTACACTTGTTGAAGGTCTTGTCTACTTCTTTCCTTTCTTCCTCTGTGATCAATTGCTAACATAGTGGCCAAACTCATGATAGCCATAGCACTTGAATTTATAAAATTCCTTCTTGTCACCTTTAGGATTTGATACTTTGCTAGACCCCTTCGTTGCTTTACCTTTACCAACTAGGGCAACGTTTTCCTATTCTACCTTGCTTTTCTGACTCTTACTAATGGTACCATTGATAAGAGTTATTATAAGCTCCTCTTGAGTGAAGTCACTCCAAATTCAATTCCAACTCGGTAAGGTTTCTCGTTCATTAATAACTTGAACAAAGACATCCCACTACTTAGGAAACCCATTTAGGGCTATTCATACTAGCTTGTCATCACCAGGTTTATCTCCAACAACATCCAACTCATACTTGACAAGTCTAAGTCAGGTGAGGTAACTTGTAATGTCTTCTCCCTTATTCATCCAAGTATTCCTCAACTTTTCTCTGAGAATTAGCTTCCTATTAGTGGTAGCATTATGGTACAAATTCAAAACTGTGTCCCACATCTTCTTCAGTGTATCTAACTCTATGATATGTGGAACAATATGATCCTTAACACAGTCAATAATCAACCTCCTCACCTTGGAATCTTCCTTCATATATGCTAAGAGTTTCTTTGGATATATAGGTACAACTACAACACTAGTCAGATATTCCTTGATACCATTCTCTTCCAACAATAAAGAAATTATGGCTTTCAAGACACCAAAATTTGAGGCTCCATCCAATCTGTCCTGATCTATTAAACCTGCTAAGGCCATCTCAAATGAAATAATAATAATAATAAAAAAAAATTCTGAAGAGGTAGAACTCAGTTTTATAAACCCTCATTTTTTGTTCATGTGCCTACGTTGAGCTCTCTTTGCCCTCAGATCTGCTCTAATACCACTTGAAAATTTTATTGCAATTGAAATTTATTAATCTCCAATCTATAAATATTATTTGACTGTCAAATATTAATTCACAACAAATATTGAAAAATAACACAACTACAACATCATAAATAAAATCACAAGAATAAAGAAGAAAACATGAAAAATAACAAACATAATATTTTTGGAAAAAGTATCCTTGGAAAAACCTCAGAGCGAAAACCAATACTACCGATGAGGAATTTTATTAATATTTAGCAAATCAAGAGATACATAATCTACTTTCCTCTTACTGGCAGAGCTCCAACAATATTCTTCTTTGAAAATTCTTCCCTTAATTTATCATGTTGAAATTCCACTACTTCTACCTTCAACGCTATCACTGCAAAACTATTTTCTCTCACTATAAATTTATTTTCTATCATCGCAAATCTTTCTCAAGTGTGTGTGAGTGTGTTCTCCACATTCCCATTGATCCCCTTTTAAACTATTCTCATTGGAAAAACAATGGCCATGATTTAATCTCAGTCAATGGCTAAGATTAATTAGACTCTAAAAAACCCTAAATAACTAGTTTCTAGAAGTCTCTAGAGGAATCAATTAATTAATTAATTAATTATATTTGACTAGCTCATTTCTAGAAGTTTCTAGAAAATAAATTAACTAAATAATTATCTGGACCTAACTAACTCCTTTCTAGAAGTCTCAAGAATTAAATAATAATTCTTGGGAATGGAGAAAATAATTGTTTGAGCTACAATAAATTAACAGTTCACATATTAAGAATTGCATCCCTGAGCCTCCATTCATGAAGAGCTAAAACTAACCAATGGATAAATCAATTGCATGCTTTTTCATAGTTGAGTCCTCATTTTGACTGTCATAATTTGCTCAAGTTTTCATCCACTTTGATATAAAAAAACCCTCATGCCTCTCCTTAGCATGAGCTTGCTTTAGTTTTGATTTTGTTTTCCCTCCTTTCACATATGCATGTGAAGCTTTGAGGATTTTTCTGTGTTTCCTCTACATCTAGCACCTCAAATAAAGGGTTTTATTTTTTCCTTAACATTTACTTATGTAATGTGAGCTTTCTTCAACTTGGTGTAGAGAAAAGTGAAATGTGAGAAAATAACGAACTTAAATGAAACCCTCCAAATTTTATTAAGACATAGCATATAGATCAATAGATTTGACTTCGCCTTTGACATAAACCTCAAACTAGGAACATATTGATCAATCCTCTTTTAATCCCGTAATGTGAGCCTATGAAAACTTATAGAAAATTTTAAAGAGCTTTTGGCAGTCCAAGATTCCTTTTGGACTCATTTAGATCAAATTTGTTAAAAAAACTTAACATGAATATTCCCATGAAAGTGGATGGGTGAGGGAAAATGATTAATTAGTTAATTTAAACACGGCTTTAATTTTGTAAGTTGAGTGAATTGAGGACTATCATTAAACAATTTATTTATTTAATGAAAACGGGATAATTGACATTTAATTCAAAAAATTTGATCGTCTCATTAAATGAGAGGAAATAAGGGTGGTCAATTAACCTAATGAATTAATTAACAATGCATTTAGTTAAATAACTAGGATTAATCAATTAAACAATAAAAAATAATATGAATTTCAAGATGAAACGGTGTTAGTCATAAGATTCAAGTTTGCAATATTAGTGAAGACAATTTTAAGTGTAAATTTTTCCCCTCTTTGAAGCAAGGTACTTGTTACATTGGTTCAAAGACTGGCGCTTTTCAGATTAATGCTCTTGCTCAAATAAAAAATTTAAAGATTCCTAATTTTTTGGATTCCTCATTGTTGCCTCAGTGGATGGAAATTAGGTGGTACCCTACCCCATCGAGAGATCAGGCGGAAATTTTATATTTCTTGTCAGGATAATGATAAAGATTTAGGATTAATTCATCTCAAAGAAGATGAAATATAACTTCTTAGAAAGCTCAGATATTTGATGTAGACATACTTTATGATGTATAGACAATTATCAACCATGGGTAGCATCATTTACATTTTGATATATCACACAATTTCAATACTTGAATAGAAATGCTAGTAAAAATAAAATAAAAGGAAGAATAATATGGATAGAAGTAGAAGAATGAGATGGATATTGATTAACCATTTTTTTTAGATTGATTTAAAAGTCCAACAAGCCTATGATCATTCGAGACTTTATTTGATATGGTGATGAGATTGATGATTTCATTTTTTTAGGGATTGGGATACTTGGGCCCTTCATTCCTTATTTTTGATATAACACATAGAAACAATGAATCATGGTATTTATAACCAGGATGGCGTTGTATCTAGTATTGTGGAATTTGACTATGTAAATAGATAAGATAAATATTGCTCAAATCTTGACATACAAAAACCTTATTGGCATGTATTTTAAAGGTTTAGAATATTTTGGACCAAATAATGTCCAATAGTAAACAATCTATTAAAAAAAAACCTCCCTACACACAAAAAACCAAGTAATCATCAAATTTATTTTACAAGAACATCCCACAAGCACAAAAAATAAAACATGATGATAAACTCCCCATTCCTTTCCCTCTAAATCATTTAGGACACAAGAGAATGGGTCAATAAGATAAATCATAAGACACGATACAAACTAAAAACCAATGTTATTTAAGTGGTTTGAAGAACGTGTATAACTATCAATGGTGAGCAGGTGGGAGGAAGTGCGCGTGGGTAGGCAGGAAAGTTGGAATTTTCAATGTTCAAAAAATTATGCAGGTTGTGGAGATGTTGATCCATAGAAATCACAGGGAGAATTGAAGAAATATTCGACCGGAAATCAAGGTAAGGAGGTTGGCATGGTTCTGGATCCCGGTGGAAACATTCTGGTGGACCTAGGAGGGGATGTTGTTCCTTCTGAGTCTCCACCTCGAAGTACCAAAGGACTTCATTATGATAATACCAAGAATGTGGTGGGGATGGTTGGGAGGGAAGGTGTCAAACCTAAATTGTGGTCATCGCTCCTTGGGGTTAAACCAAATGAAAAAATCGGATTTCCCTCCTATATGCAATATCTCTGAACCTACAAAGGGTAAGTGTATAATTTCTATTCTAGATCTGGTCATTGATCATAATATTTACTTAATGGAAAGAGTGTTGGTGGGTAAATTTATGGGCCCTAGACCTAATATTGAGGTGGTTAGGATGTTTGTGATGAAAAAATGGAGAACCAATGGTCGTGTTCTCATCTCTGCTCTACCCAAGTGTTATTTTTATTTTGAGTTTTCCTAGAAGGAGGACATTATGGCTATGAGAAATGGAGTTCCTTAGATTATTGGCAAGTCCTCATTAGCTCTAAAGAAATGGTCAACTAATTTGGATATTTCAGATGCTATTTTCAAAACTCCCCCTATTTGGGTTAGACTCCCTGGGCTTCCTCTGGAGTAGTAGAATGTGGATGTTCTTAGTGGTCTTGCTAGCTCTTTTGGGGAGCTTTTATCTATTGAACCAATGATGACAACCAAGAAATGGTTGGTTTTTGCTAGAATTTGTGTGGATATTTCTCAAAATACGGATCTACCAACAACTATTGAGCTCCATTCTAAGCTAGGCACCTAGACTCAAACTATTGAGCTTGAATCTATCCCTTTCTCTTTCTTTAAGTGCAAGAAATCGGTTCATTAGGCTAAAAATTTTCTTCTCAATGCTAGTATAACCAAGGAGAGGCCCCATTTCAAGGCTAAGACTATCTGGAAAAGAAATTGTGATGGGGAAGAGGAACAGTCAAAAGAGAAGCTTGTTGAGGTTAATGGTGGTAGCAATGGGTATGCTGTTGGAGCTATTTCCAACAACATAGTTTTAGGTGGGACTTTTGTTGATCTAGAACATATTTTGGTGGATCACCATCAACATGATGTGGAAGAAGATAAGGAAAGTATATCTGAGGAGGTTTCTGAAGAAGAGAAGGAAAATAAATTTGAGGGTGTCTTGCAGAATGGTAAGGAAGGTATTGATAGCATGCTACCTCAGGACATTAGCTATGAGACCAATGGAGGGGAAATAGTCATTATTGATTACAGTCTTGATGAAATCTCTTCTCGGGGTTTTGATATGTCATTTGAAGTTGGTCTCATAAAGTTGGAGATTGGGATTCCTTTTTCTTCTCCATGATCAGGTAGAAGGGAATATTATTCCATCCTACCTAATTCTGGGGAATCTTTGAAGAAGAGTGCTGAACATCCAAAAATAACATTATGCATTCCACTGTAACTAACATCATGCATTCGTTTCTTCTACTAATCAATTAAAGCAATTTATTGATTTAATCCTAAGGTTCATCAAGCTTAATTAAATAAATCAAATTATTTAATTAAGTTCCTAAGATTCTTCTTATTTGATTTAATAAATCAAACTGATTTAAAATCAAATATCAAATCCCTAAAATCCCCTAAGTTAATTAATCTAAATTAATTAACTTCTAAATCATGATTAGCATTCTCTAGCTTTTGACTCAACTAGAGTCAAATCCAAACTCTTAACTAACCCACCCACTTGCACCAATAAATCATTTATTTGATTTATTATTTCCTCTAATTACATTCAAAATGGCATCAAAATGGAGTATTCTTCCAATTTGAATCCTCCCCCCCAAAAAGGACTTGTCCCTTCCAACAAGGTATTAAATGCTATTTGCACAAGTCAAACTTGGCATTTAATGCACCTTTCATGTCTTCTCATCCAAATTTGAATTTCAAATTGGCACATTGGCCAAGACTTGCACATTCCTCACCCTCTCACAACTTGACAAGTGGCACCTTCTCATTGGTTTGTGAATAATCCCACATTCCTCAAAATCTCTCAATCTTTCAATCTTTCAATCTATAAAATGCAAAGCATTTCAACACAAATCAGCTACAACACACAACTCATCTTCGTTGCAAGGTTATTCTCTTCACTTGAGACTCAATCTTGCTCATCACCACACCATTTGCTTAATAACTCATTTTCTGATTGCAAGGTTACTCTCTTCATTTGAGAGGATATCTTGCTCTTCATCCATCATTTGGCAATTTTTTGCTTATCAAGGGGGTGGGAAAGGGCTTTTCTTTCCACATTTCAAAAGGCACCACTCCCACTATGGGATAGATATGGATACTATTTTAATATGCTTTCAAGTTTTCTTATTTGGTCTTTTAAAATTTTGTTTAGCATGCTAGATATGATTCATTATCTCATAGGGATTACTATAATTTGCTAACAATGTTATTCTATGTCAATGAATCACCATTTTGCAGATTTTAGTGTCCACAAAATGGCGCTAGAAGGAGGGCAATATGTCTTGGTCTCATGTTTGAAGATGTTTTTCTTTAGATTACTTTGCTGAAGATGTTTCCTCGGTTTACATTCTTTGTTTTTTTTTTATTGGCAAAGAAAAATATACTTACAGCAGACTAGTCTTTACATCTTCTTTCATGTAGTTATAACACAATTTTTGGTTAACATTTATATGATGTTGGAAGTCTAGCTTTCTCAGTAACATATTTTGTTTGATCACTTACTACATCTGCAGCACCTGACATAAATCCTTTAGCCATTACTGCTCGATGCATGCTCATGCTTTGTTTACTCTATTTTCTGTGGATTTTGAGCATATACAGCAATAATTTCAGTCCATAATACCACATTCCCATTTCGCCTGTGAGACACTAGCCTTAGTTGGGAAAAACAAAAAAAAAATCTCCATGAATGGCCCATGCTCAAATTATTCACTCTGTTTCCTTGTCACTAAGATTTCCTTTAGCATTAACATCAGGCCTTATTCACTTGTCAGTAGGCACATGGGTGCGACACATCATAAAATCAAGTGATACTTAGAGTATTATTTTACTGCTCTTAATCATTGCATTTTCTTTAGATTACAGAAAGCATCAAATTTTATTACACATACGAAACCTGATTAATAAGTTTCATTACACAGATATGAAATACAGATTAATGGGTTTTGGAAGATTCAAACTGAACGGCTTCTTTGGGAAGGTTGTCGCCATTGACAACAAGCTGAATGGAAGCGGTGCCTAGGCCATCGACAATGGCGGGTATAATCTCCTTCGTCTCAGAGCAGAACTCAGATAGATCGACATGGTTGTCATGGTCTTGGTCGAAGCGATCAAAGACAGAATTGTAAAGGGCGGTGAGTTGTTCGAGGGTCTTCTTGACTTCGACTCCAAGGTGTGGCTCGAACAGGCGGAAGCTCTTGAAGGCCTTGCGTAGCTTGGAACGGGAGAGAACGCCATCATCATTCAAATTTGCTGTTTTGAAATTTTCATCGACGCTGTTCTTGAAGACTACCTTGTCTGTGACAAAATCCCTCACCATCGAACCATCCAGAATTACCACACTCATCATGGCTAAAATTGATTCTCCTTATCCAGTCTTGACTGGAATGAAGTATACACTGATAAATGTGCTTTGAATGTGCTTAGCAAAGGGATTTCTTGGCGTTTAGCACCAGGCAGAGAGTTTGTTTGGGGAAGGAGATGGCGTAAGTACTGTAGAATAGGTTGTTGTTCAATGCGGCAGTGATATAGTAATGGCGCTCATTTAAAACAATTCAAAATCGATATTAATATGACATGATCGTTGGCTGCAAACAGAGAATCCGTCGATTATTTTATTGTTCTTACACATTGCTCATAGCCATCCATTTTGTTTGCAGTAGTTTTTTATTATCGACTATAACCAGACAATTAAAAAGTTTGTTGTACACACGCTTAAAGGATGTGATGCATGGGGATCTTACAACATAACGGAAGAAACGTAGTTAAGTTGTCTCACTATTTGAATATGTACGTAAGACCTTTCATTATCAGGCAATATCTATCTACCATCTCCCGCACAATGTGCTTATCTTGTCGCTGGCATTTGATCGAAGTAACTTGTGGCAGGTGACTACATTCATGCATTTAGTCAAGTGACAAGTTATGATAGATATCTAGCTGTTGCATTTCACCGAAGTAGTTCCAAGTGTATCTAATCACTTTGTTGCAGGTTGCACTTAGTATTTGAAGGCGCGGGTTTAGTCCAATAGAAATAACATTTGAAATCTAGGCATTAAATGAGAAGTCTTGTGTATCTAACCAAATCATAAATGAATGATATACCATCAAATCTTTGACAGTGTGCAGGTTGAAGGTAATAAAGGCGCACCCTTCACTCAACTTGAATATTTCAAACATCCTTTGTTGACCATTCCACAAAAAAAAAAAAAGCAAAGTCCGGCAGTCAATTTGTTTCCTGCATGAAATCTCTTTGGGGCTCGAGGTTACAAAAAAAAAAAAAGATTTATTTCTTTTTGACCTTACACCTGCTAGTAACATTGACTTGAAAGTCTCTAAAATCTTGCCATGCTGGTTTTACACCCCCCCAATTTGCATTTACTTTCAAAGGCATCTCTAACGTCCTTTCAGCAGGTCTTTCATTCTTTGTGCATCGTGCAAATTCTTGAATAAATTTCTCTTGGCCCAATTTAAACACTTTTAAATGCTTTCTTAGAAGTATGGAACATGGTGCTCAAGATAGTGTTTCTTTTGGTAACTGTCCAATCAAGATGAAAGGATGAATTTAAATTTGTAAACCGTTGTCAAGTAAGTAAGGACTTGTGTTTAGGATTGGTATAAAGATATTTTCACTTGTCTTTATAGAGTAAGTTTTCCCTTTGCAAAGCTATGTCTATTGGTCAAAAACATTTTTTACTACTCTCATGATTGTGTTTGGAGGGATCTTTAAAATACGTATAATCATTTTGAGAATTGATTATATCCTTGACACTTTAATGAAAGGTTTTTACTAACACTTGATGGATATTTTGATTTAGGCATTGAAACTAAGTGATTCACATTAATGAAATATAATGTTGTATATTCCATTAATTTTGGAAATAAATCTCATTTTTTTTCAACTTTGTGTTGTTTTAATAGGTTGAAATCAAGGTGGACATTTGAAGACAAGTACTTGAATTCAACAAAGGAACAAGGTGGACATCAAACAAAAATGAAGGCGAAAAGAGTGGAATGGGAGTTTTTCTTGAAAGCAAAACTTGAAAAGCATTTTTTAATGCTTGAGTTAACAATCTTGGAGCTTCCACTTACTACCCTTTTTTTTCTGTTTTTAGCTAACTCACCTTTCAATTTGGGGCTTAAAATCAATCAATGACTTGATCTTTTCAAAGTTGGTTAAAATTGAACCTTAGACACTTACTAGATTTCAATTTGGGATTAAAATTGAACAAGGCAACCTTCACACTTGGATTTTGGTGCTTAAAATGAATTCATCACTACTTTTTGGACTTAAAATGAACAACTATTTGTCATATTTTGCAATCTTTTTCACAAAGTAATATCATCGAAAAGATGTATGTGCTTCTCTCGCACCTCACGGTGATCGTGAGAATCAAAAGTTTTTTTTTTTTATGATATTAAGTTGTTAAAAATATTGCCTCCACACTTCAATTTGGGCATTTTAAAATTGAACAAAACATGTGAGTGTGAGCACGATATATTGCGGAGGTTCTCCCCTTTGTTTTTCAACAAAGGTTGTGTGAACGACGGGATATGTTAGCTCGCTATTGTTTATCTTAGAGGGCCTACCTTGTGGGAAAAAGTACTCACCCAAGGGAACGACCCAACCGGGAACACGCTAAAGCCAAGCGACTTCCACCCGGGATATAAGTGTGGATATTGGAACAAAGGCCAATATCACGAGGATTATTCCGACGAGATGGACAACAATGGACTCTCGCCGATGTTGGATAATCCCCCACGAACGGAATGCCCGAATTAGAACCCCTTGTTTAGAAATTGGCCAAAACCTTGTCTATCTTGTTGGTGCAAAAGGTTATGTCCTTTGAAGCCGCCCCACATAACATGCGGTCTTGTTGTGGAAATGGAAAGTATGCCATGGGAGATTCATGGGTACTAATGTTTGGCTGACCCAAATAAGTGAGTGCCGTGGAGGGGAGCCAGTGTGGTCAAGCATTTAGCCATTCGCACAAGATATGCGCAGCTGGATTTATCCAAGTGGGAACCCAACAAGGTATTGTCTCATCAACCTAAGAGTGTGAAAGTGCTTGGAAAAAACACATTGCTTGATCTTGAAAACATTTGGAAAACAAACATACACAAAACCCTTGAAATTTCAAACACCTTGTGGGGAACAAATACCTATTGACGAACTTGCCCACTCTTGCTTTCCCTAGGAATCACATTCCTAGAGGTTTCTAAGTGTGCAAATTCTACCATCATTTGTTTCTAATAAGGATAAACATAAGGAACTTTTGCCCTATTTTCCTCGATTTCCACATAAAGGACCTTGTGGAATGAGAAAGAGAATGGGACATTAGACATATAGTTTGAAAACCTAAGCAAGCAAGTGTCTTGGATAAAAAGAACCTCATTTAACCAAGATAAAAGACAAATTTGATTACACATGTGTTTTCTAACATGATCAAAATCCCAAAATCGAAGTTCAAAAAGCTTAGTGTGAAAGCTAGTAAGGAGCGTCTTGAGATCCTGAATTGTTTGAAAGGTTTACTTTCCTCTCATAGGAAATATAGCATGTTCTTCAACACCGAGGTTTTGTAAGCAGAAGTGTTATTCTAGGTCAAGTCTAGGATCAAATTCAATCACTTTCATCCATCTTCAAACATCAAAATCAATCAAATTTCCATCTCACCAACAACTCTTGGAAACTTTGTAAACATCTTTTATGCTAAACTCTTAGGCTAAATCAAATCACTTTGTTTGACTTAACACAACTAGTCAAACCATCATCCTATACACGAGTTCTCTCTTGGATAATACAACTTCCTAGGGTTTACGAGTTCATCTTGTTTGGCTTAACACACCTAGCCAAATTATCAAATCATCACCTTGTTTGACTTGACACACTTAGTCAAACTACCATCTTGTAGGAGTTCACTCTTGGATAACACAACTTCCTAGAGTTTTACGATTACATTCATCACTCTTGTTTGACTTAACACACCTAGTCAAACCATCAATCCAATCATGAATCAATCAAATCAAAGTCCTAAAAGTTTAGCATTTCCTTCAAAGTTTCTTTAAGAGTTCCATTCATCCATATCACTCATCTTCCATTTATCTCATCCTCATTATCGCTTTGATCCTTCAATTATCCTAGTTCTTCACTTCTTTGAACCTAAGGTTTAGATCGATCTAAAGAATTAGAGGTTCATCTCTTACATTCTTGAAAATTGATCTTCATTTTATGGTTCAAACTCGATCTCAACACAAGAGGGACATGGAATATAAATTTGATCCATCCATCATGAGCAATTCGATCCAACCAAACTATCCAAGCCTTGCAATACCATTTGATTATCAAAGCTTGTACAATGCATACATGGGAGCATTATCTCATACAAACATCAATGGTACAACAAATATGAGCATACCCAATCCAAAGTTTGGAACACCTTTCCCAATGATAGATTTAAATCCAAGTCCAAATCTGCAAATCTATCAACCAAACACTCAATGCATGAGTTTTCCAAACAACATTATCCCACCAAATCCATACATGCCAAGTGCAACTTTACCAAACATGACCATTTCAAATCCACACTTGGTAAACTTTGGGGTCGACATGTTTGCAAATCCCCCTAATGTTGTTCAAAATCCTAGCAATATGTTGACGACTCCATATGTTGATTCAAGCCAAGGTAACAACATGCAAAATCAAAGTTACCTAAATCCAAGCAATATGATTCCCAACCACAACAATGTTCAATTTCAATCTATCATGCCAAATCAAAACATCATACCAAATCATCCCATTTTGCCATCGATATCGCAACAACAGATGGAAACCATCCAAGCAACCCCAACAATCAACACCATTCCCATTCCACCACCACCGCCAGCACCGCCAAATCATAGCACAACCAATTCATTCTCCATCATGTTGCAAGAAGCTTCCCGCAAAAAGGCACTCCAAGCCCAACAAGCTACACAGCTAGTTGCTCAGCAAGCACAAGCGGCTCAAGTAGCCCAACAAGCGCAAGCGCAAGCAGAATTCTACGCACTATTGCAATCAATCCAAGAAGAAGTAGCACAACAAAGAGCCCAACAAAAAGCTTTGTTGGCACAAAAACAACATGACGAACAACAAGTGTTGTTGGCCCAACAACAAACGCAGGCCTTACCCGCTCAACAAAGCTTGCAACAGATTCCCACCACAATTGTTGAAATCAAAAATCAAGATCAATCTATCAATGAACACTTTGAAGATGTTTCAACCTTGACCAATGATCAAATCAACATACACCAAGAGCTACTTTTCAATTATGATCAAAACTCACCAATGATGCCCAACAATGATCAAATTCAAGAAATGTCAACATCACTTGATCATATGGTTGAAGACATTGGTAATCTCTCTTCCACAATTGTTGAAAACAATGTTCAAGATCTTGAAGATCCTTCTACCCCATCCAGTGATCAACTCAACATTCATCAAGAGCCACTTTTTAGTGATCTATTTCAAGATGTGTTACAATTATTTGATCCCATTGACATAATCTACGATCCATCAACCAATGATCATATCGAAAAAGTTTCTACATCGCCTTATGAGTTAGAGGAAATATCTCAAGAACGTATTCCAAAGCATGATCAAAATATTCCATCAAGGCCTAGCAATGGTCCCTCCCAAGGTATATTGACATCCTTCGACCTTACGATTGAGAATAGTGAAAGAATATTTGACACTACACTTGATCCAAATCCATTCAAAGAACAAGTGGATATTAATCCACTTCCCATGCCTAAGGACGATGTCCAAGAACCCCTTGTAGACAATCCATCCTTTGAAATTGACCCATGTCAAGAATGTGATCAAAAGCATGGCAAAAGCAATTCCAGAATTAGTCAAAATCAAGAATTTGTATCTCCGAGATACTACAATGATATAATGGGCACTCTTTTATCTATACAAGATGCCGCAAATGATGACCACATCCACATAGGACATACTCCTCCATCTACCCATAAGATGCTTTCTTTGGATGGACACGTGGATGATCTTCAAAAACAAGAGTCTCATACTCTTCAAATCATTACCAATGAACAAGAGTCTCCTACTCTTAACATTTGTACACATGATCAAGATGTAGACAAATGCATAGACATATTAGAAATGGGTCAGGAAGACGGTTTCTACATAAGTTGTGAATCAAAAACATCATGTGAAAGCATATCAAGAATAAATCATGAGGAAGACTTTTGTGTGGACATTGAATCATCAATACCTCTAGAAGAAGCACTACAAGATCAAGCCAAAGAGATCAATCAAGAATTTATCCCACATATGGAGGATCCTGTCACTTATGAAGTTGGATCACTTACCTTTCTTAGAGCAAGCTATCTCATCAATAAAGAAGCTGACACATTTGAAGGTCCACCACAAAGCAGAGAAGGAACAACACCTTGTTTCCAAGGTAAATCATATCCTATGGCAAATAGATTTTTTCAGCAGATGAATTATCAAGGCAGGGGATTAGGCCTACATGAACAGGGTATCCTGGAACCAGTGCAGATTTTTGGCAATCCTAAGCGTCAAGGCCTTGGTTACTCGACAATCAAGGGATCTCAACATATCATTAATACTATCACCATACTAGGGGCAACTTCGTCTCGAGCAAACATCAACATAGGGAGCACGAAGAATCCTTATGATGAAACTGATGCCAATACTACAACCCGCCATATCACAAATCTTCATCCACCCATCACCCCATCCATGAATTGGGACCAACATCAAAAGAAAGACTTGAATCGAAGCATCAAGAACGTTATCAAAGAAAAAGAAGCTAAGAAGCATATTGGACAAATCAAGTACATATGGATACCAAAAAATACAAAGAAAGATTATCCCTATCAAACTCCATCAGTCAAAGAAACTATGGGGAAAAATAAAAATGGGGCAAGTATCCATCAAAGATTTCCATAAAGGAAAAAGCAGGCTTCTCAAGCAACGTACAAAGTGTATCAAGCAGTTGGTCCAAATTCCATGCACACTTCCATATCCACCCATTATTGCTCATCTTCCCAAGTTTGGAGAGTCAAAGGTTCCAAACCATCGACCAATCCATCTGTTACTCCTAAACACACTCCATCCATGCCTCCACGCATGATATCCAATTCTCACATTGACCATGTATTGGCGGCGACCCTTCATCATAAGGATTCAGAAGGCACCCTATCACGATGGGCGCACAAAGACAGAGTTAACTCTGGTATCAGCAAAGCAGATCAAGAATCTCAAAAGTTGCATTCAAGTGCATGTATCTTGGCAAGACAACTTCTACAAGCAGGATATCGATGAAACATTATGACAGAAGCATCAACATCAGCACCACCAGGTGGTTCAGCATTAGGTTAAAATCTCTCAGAAAATACAAAAAACAATCAAAAAATGTCCTGAAAAAATGGTCACCTTGATGAAAACCTGGCAAATAGGTGTCTTGGTGACAACAAAAAAATACAAAAATACAAAAAATCCAAAAAAAATCAAAAAAAGGATTGAAAACAGTAAAGAAAAAAATCGTCCTCCAGTGAAAACCGCTTCGGTGGCGCTTTGGACAAGTACCATGATGAAAACCTGGCAAACAGGCGTCATGTGTAGAATCAAGCATCTATGTGCGCCAGTTCAGGAGAAAGCATCTTATCGCATCCATAATAAAGCTAGCATTCCAGCCATATCATTCGTTCATCCATAAATCTGTTTATCCAACACATTTTATCCATCTGCATCCAAGGTCCAAGTTACCTTGATCTTGATAAAATTTTGGAGCACACTTTACACTTATTTATGGTAAACATCTTGACATGGGTCATTTTCATTGATCCCATCCTATCCAACGCTATCTGAGCCTTGAAGCATTATCCGAATGAGCATTCCTCTATTCGAACACCTTATCTTATCGCAAGATAATCCATATCCATTCGTATCCAAGAATCTACCCATGGTCGTTCAAACATTGCTAGACACTGGGGGCAGATATTTACATCTTGCTTTGGGAATAACTCTTGATATATATCATCCAACTTATGTGGTGATCCAAACATTGGCAAATGTGAAATCAAATTGATCAAAGAATTTTTTAGCCCATGGCATATTTTGATAGGAAGACGTTCCTTATCAACCATGATCTTTCATCCAACATCAATCCAAACAATCCATATCAGTCACATCTAATGCGTACATCTGTGTCACATCAAATCATCAAAGCTATTTTGTTCCAAACCAAGCTTCATCAATCTTGATCAATTGAATCCAATGAATCATCATCTTGTTTGACTTAACACACTTAGTCAAACTATCATCTTGTGCACGAGTTTACTCTAGGATAACACAACTTCCTTGGGTTTACAAGTTCATTATCATCACTTTGTTTGGCTTAACACACTTAGCCAAATTATCAAATCAAATCATCACCTTGTTTGGCTTAACACACCTAGCCAAATTGTCCTTTTTGTACGAGTTTACTCTAGGATAACACAACTTCCTGGAACTTACAAGTGCATTATCACTTTTGTTTGACTTAACACACTTAGTCAAACTATCAATCCATCAGTCCGATTGATCAACATTAAAGCTTGGTTTTCAACAAAATCCCAAAACAAAGCACTGATATCATATCATGTCCATATCTGAATCGTCAAAATCATGTGAAAAGCCAAAAACATTCAGAAAAACTCATCAAAAAATTCAAAAACATTCAAAAAATCCATCAAAAATTTCAAAAACATCTAGAAAATTCATCAGAAAATCCAAAAACATCCAAATCATTCAAAAAATCCAAAAACTTGTCGAAATATTGGAAAATCTTCAAAATTCATCATTTAGTCTTGTCAGTCTTCCACCTTGTCGAACTACGTCGTCTCTGAGCTTGAACGTAGGCAAGGTTGATCTTTGATCATCCCCCGAGACAGTTTGCATCCGTCGCATTGGCATCCGTTTGCCCATCTAGTTAGGCGTTCGTCGCATTGGCATTCGTTTGCTTATCTTTTCTTTTACAATCAGGTCCGTCCTTATGCATCCGTCGCATTGGCAATCCGTTTGCCCATTCATTTATGCGTCCGTCGCATTGGCAATCTGTTTGCCCATTCATTTATGCGTCCGTCGCATTGGCAATCCGTTTGCCCATTCATTTATGCGTCCGTCGCATTGGCATCCGTTTGCCCATCTAGTTAGGCGTCCATCGCATTGGCATTCGTTTGCTTATCTTTTTTACCTTTAGGTCATTCTTTATGCGTCCATCGCATTGGCATCCATTTGCCCATCTATCTCATCCGCAGTCAAGTCAATTGACACAAAATCCAAAAAACATTCATAAAATCTTGAAAATACCAAAAACATTTGTAAAACATCTCAAAAATTCCAAAAACAGCCTCAAAACATTTGAAAAAACCAAAATGGTGCATCCGTTTCATCTCGCTTTCACCCGTGATTGTCATCACTCATAATAAAGTCAATCGTCGCTTTCACCCTTTGGTGAGTTAGTCAGAAGCAAGTTTAGCAGGTTCTAAAGTAAACGCCTTATCGTCAGAGTCTCAAGCCTAAGTCAGTAAGTCAGCAAGTTGATCAACTCAGAGTATCAATAGCTTATCACACAATCAGTCCTACCAAAACCCTGATCACTACATGTCCTAGGATGAAGCTTTCCCACAATGGACATAAGCATCAGGTACCCCAGATTAGTTTAGCCTGGCTAGCGGTACGAAGAACATTAACTTGTTTGTTTACTTTATTTGGTCTCTTTGACTTATCTTATTTTGCACTCATTCCAAGGACATCTCGATGATGCCTAAACAAAACAGGTTTAGAGAGAAAGGAATGGGGCAATGATCATTATCTTTTTATCTGTTGTGCTTGTTGGATGTTCTTGTAAAATAACTTGGCGAATACTTTCTTTGTTGGGTCCGTCCTAGCAGGGTTTCCGTATGTCAAGTGTGAACAAGAGCACTCCTATCTGATTGTCGAGTCAGAGTCCATCACACTAGGCGCAACGCCATCCTGGTTCTTAATACCTTGATGCATCGCACCTATTTGTGTTATCAAACATAAAGAAAGTTACACTCTTTATCTCCCATTCTTGGATAAGCAATACATCATCATCTTTCATCATCATCTCTAATAAAGTTGGCTTGTTGAGCTTCTGCCTCTTCTTGGATTCAAGGGTTGATCCCTCTCATTCTTCTACCTTCTTTCACGCTAACAATGCATCCATCCTGCATCCATGCTGCATTCATCCTCTCATCTTGCATAATCATGTCATATCATTATAGGACAACATCATCCATCTCATCCATCTCACATGCATCGCATAATCATTTAACATGCTTAAAATAATATAGATTTGTTATTCTAAGCATCTTCTGAACATCTCATTTTCATCATCATTATCATATAGATCATATAGTCTCACAATCCATACATCCATTTTGAACCTCTTTGTCGTGAGATCCACCTCAAATTGTATCTTTTCGCTCGATCTCTCGAGGGGGCAATGTACTAACGTACTTATTTTCCACTGGGGCATCTGAAAAAACCAAAGAATTTTTAATTTCGATGTCGGCAACATCATTCTTTGAACCAATGCAACAAGTACATTGCTTCAAAGAGGGGCAAAATGTAGACATCCAAAAATAACATTATGCATTCCATTGTAACTAACATCATGCATTTGTTTCTTCTACTAATCAATTAAAGCAATTTATTGATTTAATCCTAAGGTTCATCAAGCTTAATTAAATAAATCAAATTATTTAATTAAGTTCCTAAGGTTCTTCTTATTTGATTTAATAAATCAAACTGATTTAAAATCAAATATCAAATCCCTAAAATCCCCTAAGTTAATTAATCTAAATTAATTAACTTCTAATCATGATTATCATTCTCTAGCTTTTGACTCAACTAGAGTCAAATCCAAACTCTTAACTAACCCACCCACTTGCACCAATAAATCATTTATTTGATTTATTATTTCCTCTAATTACATTCAAAATGGAATCAAAATGGAATATTCTTCCAATTTGAATCTTCCCCCCAAAAGGGACTTGTCCCTTCCAACAAGGTTTTAAATGATATTTACACAAGTCAACATGGCATTTATTGCACCTTTCATCCCCCCAAAACATGTCAAGTCATTCAAATTCAAATTTGAAATTGGCACATTAGCCAAGACTTGCACATTCCTCACCCTCTCACAACTTGACAAGTGGCACCTTGTCATTGGTTTGTGAATAATCCCACATTCCTCAAAATCTCTCAATCTTTCAATCTTTCAATCTATAAAATGCAAAGCATTTCAACACAAATCATCTACAACACACAACTCATTTTCATTGCAAGGTTATTCTCTTCACTTGAGAATCAATCTTGCTCATCACCACACCATTTGCTTAGCAACAACATTTTCTGATTGCAAGGTTACTCTCTTCATTTGCGAGGATATCTTGCTCTTCATCACTATCAGTTTGGCAGTTTTGCTTATCATGGATTTGGAAAGGGCAACTTCCTACACAACTAAGTTGCACCAATCCACCATAGGATAGATATACTCCATGTCTTCTTTGCATGCTTAGATTAGTTTTATCATTTACTTTGAAGAATGTTGTATTATCCTATGAAGATGTTAGAATCATGCTAACCATGATGCAGATTTTCACATCCACACCTTATCTTGACCCTATTCGTTATGAAAATCATAACTATATCTAAGTTCTTCATTATCATTTTGTCAACATAAAATGAGAAAGGCTTTATACATAGTAACAAATAAATTGACAAGATTTTCTTTGTAGCCTATCACAAGGATATGGTATACTCACAATGGTCAAAACCTTAACCTTATAGTGATATTGACTCCTGACAGGGGTTGGGAGAAGATTTTGAATGCTCCTCATGGCCATAAACCAATATTTCAGTGGATATACCAAGTGATAACTCACTTCACCTTTCAAAGGGATTCCTTGTTATTCTCTTGATCCTACTACCCTTTTAACAAAAAATTGATTAAAACATGAAAATCCTAGTCTAGTCTGTGATGAACATTTTCTCGCCTTGGAATTGTCAGTCTTCATAAACTTTTGTTTTCATTTTCACTGTGAATGATATCTTTATTCTTTGCATTGGACAGTCCATGGTCTTATGGTGTTGCTCAGCTAGACTTTCAAACTATGAAGAGTACTATCATCTACCATGAAATCCTTGTCATGTATTCTTCTGACTGTCATACAACATTGACAAAAGTATTGGTATAGTAGTAGCCTCGAGTCTTGACCATTATTGCCATTGCAGAATTGCAACTTCTTCCAATTTAGACATAAATTATAGAAGGTATTTGTACAATAAAAATACCTCTAGAATCCAATGCATCTGACCAAGAGGATTGACTGATTTTAGAACCAAAGGTAGGGGTGAATACTAAGAATGAGAAGCCATTCTATATAGAGAACCTCTCTATTTTTGGTAACTGCATCACTGCCCAGATAGATGTGCTCAACAACCCTTGAACATCTCCTCCACTGCCAACACAAACATGGAAACCTAGTAATCATGCTGCTCCTGCAATATCATTGATAATCCCTTTCAAACTCCCAAAACAATATTTTACTGTTAGAGTAATCATGCATTAGCTATTAATTGATTAATCTTTAATTAATTATTAGTCTAATTTATTCTCATGCACTTAAAACTTAGGAGTGATTTACTATGTTAACTAGAGAGCTATTATTAGATCATTTTGTCTCATTGTATGAGATGTTGACACTTGTCATGATCTAATCCCTTTACCATTTAGGGTTGCTCTTATATAGCACTCAACTCTCATTGTATTATCTCTCTAGCTCTCATATCATTTTGATAGTCTTTTGCATTTGTAGTTTTTTCTTGTTGAAGAATATAACAATTCTTTGTTTGCAAATCTCTTGTATGGAAGGTGTCTTTGTTCATTGTTTGATTATGTGACTTGTGCTTTTCACAATTCTAACATTTACTATCCTAGCATTATGTCTGCAATTCTCATCACTTGAGCAAGCAGCCCCTTGTCTTCTATAAATGATTAAGGCATTTTCATAGTGATTTTTAGCTTACTGCCCTTTTACAAACTCTAAGGCTAGCTCTTCCCATTCATATGACTGTCCTGCTCTCTATGATGTGTGATCTGCAACATCACTATTATTCACTTTCTTGATCATTTGTCCTTTTACTGTACATTCCCTTGTTCACTGTCATAGCGCTATTCCATTACCAACATACCCATTATCTGTAAAATGCTTTATGATATCTTTCCATACCTCAACATTATCCGTGAAAAGTTTTGCATTTCCAAAGATATACAGATTGATTCTAGCCTTTGAAAAGGCAACATAAACTATGATTTGGAATGTTAAGAAATCCGGTCAGAATAGTAATGTTTGGTGGCTTACAACTACAAAAAACTGATTAAGTGCATGCAAAAATGAAATACCATATCAGTTTCCATAGCATTGGATATGCTTCCAAAACAGTTCCAGCTTCCAACAAAAGCCTATCAAGATTTGGACCTGCAACATCAACTAATACAGTTCTCTTCTCTCCCAAAGAATCCATGCATCCCCATTCATTACATCATGTATGAATATAGCCATGCATGATTCTTGTCGAGGAACCTAAATTCTGCAATGGTCTTTGTATGAAGAATTATGAAAGTATCTCCAGTGGCCTTCACCACTTCCAAGGTTGTTTTAGTCTTCTTGAAAAATTAGAAAGATAATGCTGCTTGGAACTTGGTAGTGCATGCCCCAAATGCTATTGGTTGATAAGCCAACCAATAAGTCAATAAAAGTTACAAAATGATTAGTAACTACAATTCACTTTAATAAAATCAATCATGGTGATTATCTTGCATCACAACACCAGAAGTGGTAACCAGATGTTAAAATTTCCAGCAAAGCTTAAGGTCTCATTTTCTCCAAATCTTCATCCCGATCTAAGTCTGGCCAAATCAAGTCATGTAACACTACTTCCTCTGACTCTTTAGCAAGCATTTTTAAGTCAGTGCCCTTAATCTACAGAATAATCCATTACTCCATTGGACCTAGTAAATAAATAGTTGAAAAGAATAATCCTGGTGCATTACAAGGAGTTGTTGCTCGGTTTTGGGTGGATAACATGTCATGATGTCCCTAGAGATTTGTATTTCCCATAAGGAATACGCATGTAAGAATCTAGATCTTGGTACTTTTGGCCAGTCCAAAAATGAAGTATTAAATTGCAACATTAATGATGTCAATGGGTTTTTGTAGCACACAGTTTTTGTTGCCATAGAGGCTTCTTGGTCTCATTAAACTTAAAGATTATGAATAGACTCTACAGATCCAAACTTCACCGAAGGTCTTGATTACCTCAACAACGTTAAATTCTTGACAACACAAAGGAATACCTAGCAGAAAATGAGAGAAAAATGCACAGGTCTAGCAACGTGGGTGAAGAGAATGCATGTTTGGAAACTCTTTTAATGCAAGAGATGTGCCCAAAACCTCCACTTATTCCCTGCAACGCGCCATGCTCAAAAAAACTTCTCCAAACGTAGGACATGAACAAACAACATGGTTTGTGATGACTATTTAAAATGGTGGAAAAAAATAGACTAACATTTCATTAAGGGCTTTTAGTGATCATTTATAGAGGGATTGTAAATGTCTTTTTGATAGATGTGTGTAATGCTTGAGCACAAGATAAAAGGAAAATATTTGAAATTTTGATTCTTTGTATTGTTGAAAACTCACATGGTGAGGATTCACATTTTATCAAAGGTTTGAATAGATAATTTCAAGAATTGTCAATGCATAGATAATTCTTGAAGCATCTTTTTTCTTAGGTTTTCCCTCTTTTCGTGTATAGTTTTATAACCTTTATTTGTGTTTAGTGCAACCATATTTGTCTATGACCCATGGCTAAGTATTAGTTTGTGTGTGTTTTCTCTTTGCAAGTTTACATCCCAATATCTTTTAGGATCCTTGATATGTCCCCAAACATGAGCCACAATTAGAATGTTCTAGGTTTTACCATTTCTTTATTCGTAGTTTTTTAGTTTTTATATATCGAGGCTTATCGTTTTATTTTATGGCTAAAATCCCAGTCCTTATTTATTTTTGTGAACCATTGTTGCACCAAGTTTCTATTTTGAAGGTGAATTGATGTGTAGGTTGAATTCTCTAAGTTATGTCTTTATTCCCTTGCACTCAATGACTTAATTGGACTCACTTTCCATTAACCTAATGTTGTCAGTTTTATTTGATTAGTTCAAGGGATTATACAATATAAATTTTACTTTGAAATTGGGTCTTTGCTGATTTTCCACATGCCAAGTTGTTATTGCATTGTGAGGGGCCTTTGTATCATGCTTTCAATTTTAATACTTATTGTCAAGCCCACAAGCTAGCACTATGGTTTCATATGTCATTAATTTTAGATTGTCTATTGCTAATTATTATTAGTAAATTGTTATCTTCGAGTATGAGGCACCTCCTAATTGATTAATAAAGGCTTTTTTGTATATAGAAAGGAAATGGAGATTCATTTCATATATGCTAGGTGGGAGTTTCTTATTACATCACATAATTCCTTTGTATCTTGATTTTAGTTATACGCTCCACCCTTGGTAACATTACGTGTGATGGTTCTTGTCACAAGGTTTGAACATAACAGGTGTTATTGGTTGTGATGATGTGGCAAGGTCTAATTGCATCACCCAAATTATTTGCACCACAATTTCTAAGAATTGATTTCCTTTTGTAATGTGATGAGTTTTTATCTTTACAATCGTATATAGGTATATTGACCTAGGAAACATGTGGGTAACTATTATTGCATCATGTTATATCTTGAGGGTCCCACTTTCACATTTGTGATGTACAATAGATGCATAAAGATGACAAGTTAACACATTTTTTGAATTAGTTTTCAATATAAAGTTATTTCATTGGACACTATGGTTGTCATTTTTCTGATATGCAACATGACCTCAAGTATTCCAAGGTGTCATAGTGAAAATATAAATTGGATTCCTCTCAAATCTCTCTCCATAAGATAAAATAATGGTTCATGATAGTCATTTATCTAACTCATTTCAAAGAATGAATAGATAGAATTCAGAACATAATCGAAAGACTTGGTAATTATGTTTTTCATTTCTTGAACTCATTCATTAATTTAACACAAAAGTTGGTGTAGAGAGTGAGTTAATCTATTTGCATTATATAGGTTTGTTTGAAGCTTATTATAGACAAGAAAAGATAAAAAAATTTAGAGTAGAATTGCAACAAAGAGGATATTGACAATATATTTTGTATTCAAATATAATAGGGAAAGATCTACAAGATTTTAGTAGCAATTAATAATGGGTTCAAGTCCTTTTAAATCTCTAAAATTTTCCACAAATTTAAAATTTAGGGTTTGCATGGATATATTAGTCAACATTTGTAAACACCTAGTATATTTTAAGAATCTACAATTCACCATCAATCCCTAATATACTAGATTGTTCAATAATTCTTCATTTCCCAAAATGAGTCATGTTTCCTCCCAAGATGGTAGGATTAAAAGAAGCTTAGACCATGAATTGATTAGTTAATTTACTAGATATGCAAAGAAATCCAAGCACATCCAACATATTGGTATATTTTTTGATAGATTATAGGATAGAGATAAGATAATTAGAGATGTTATCATCCTATTTATTGGTTGAAATTGTTTGAGTATTGTCACTATTAGGCCAAGATACTTACCCTTGTATCTAACATATGGTTGTTAGACTTGGGTTACTTGGTTTAATCTGAAATGTATTTTTCAACGCTAACCTTATACATGTCATATGTAGTCAATATAATCCCAAGTCCAAAAAATTGAATGGAGAGAATGGAGAGGTACTTCTCACTTTAAATAAGGAGTTAATTAGGAAAAAAAATTAACCTAAATTCTCATGCAAACTAAAAACAATTTAATGAGCTATGTTGGGAATACATAAGGTATAAGAGTAGTTACAAAGTTAAGTGGTTTCCTGACTACAAATTAAGGAAAGCATATGGGAAAATTTCCAATTCCTTTAGAGGAGATTTAACCTTTCAATTTTGATACATTTGAACAATACTTTAGAATTTCATATATATAGCTTTGTGTCAAGTTATAAGGATAGACTATAAAGTGTAGATGCCTCTATATATTATGATGATTTTTATAGATATTCAACATAATTATGTCAATAGGATATTTTATTTTGCATAATGTTTGGTGGAAGGAATTCACAAGGAACTAGTATCCCTTAAGGTTGACAAGATAATCCCATATTTTAGATGGTACTGTATGTTATGTCATGTTTTCTTATATTCTAAGAAAGACACGGGAAATTTACCTCAAGGTTATATGTGTGTCATTAGAAAAAAAAATCTAATATAAATTTAGAAAAGAGCATATGTGTGGGATATGCATTGCCAGAATTCAAACTATTATATTTTTTAACACTATTTCATGCATAGAATTCTAAATATGTTAAGGTATTAATGAATAGAATTTTTGATACCTTTGTCAATTTTTTGAGACCAATACAATTTGAGCCTAGAGTAGAATATGATCATAGTTAGGTTGATTAATTTTATCACACAAATAGTACAATCATTAGAGTGTATAGAGGTAAAATGAAACCACATGTTCTTCCTTTTTTGGTGCCTAATAGGATTACTCTTTTGAAACCATGTGGTAGCTTAAAATGAAGCAGATAAAATTCATTTGAGGCAATATACTTGAAAAGATTTTTTCTCGTAGAAAATTGAAGTTTTTTATTTTAATATAGCTTACAAAGAGATTCTTGAGCTCTTAGAATCAAAGTTGATGGTATATATGATAAATTTTGAGAATGAAATAAGGTATAACTTTGAACTTCTTATTGACAAGACTAGAAAGGAAGTGGGAAGATCGAGTTATGAGCATCAATTTGATGAATCTAAAGATTTGATTAGAAGTTACCTAACCAAAAAAATAAAACAAAAAGGAATAATTGGACATGTATTATCTATGGTGAGAAAACAAGAAATTCCCTTGACATAAATTATCAAGGTGCATTCAATGATGTTATGGACCTAGTTGCTACAATGAAGATAATGTTGGAAAATTTTGATACTTCATAAATGATACCTATAATGGCTACTATATAACTTGTTCCTATCGTTGATACTATAGAAATAGGAGAGCATATTTAATAGGAAATTCCACAACCAATTTGTCAAGTCCAAGGTTATCTACTATATCAATTGCTAGTGGCGAGCACCCCATAAAGATTATATAATATAAAGGGTATAGCCTTTGGTTGATTATGATACTGCTAAAGCTAATGATATTTATTTTAAATTAGGATATTAAGTGAATTATTGATTCACCTAGAAAGCCTAGTTTTGTTGTCCCTTTTAAGAGAATATTGTTGAATTTGAAAGAAGGAGAGAAAGTAGTACAAGATGTTAGAGCCTTGGCTTGCCAAAAGTTTAGGGATTTGAGGGAATTCTTAACTAGATAAAATGTTAATGATGATTAGAGTGGATTAATTAATTAATTTGGTTCAGATGAATTAATGAGTGAGGGCTAAGGTTGGATTAATCAAATTAACAAACCTTTAGAATAAGGGGAAAACATAATAAATTAAATAAAAATTAATTGATTATAGGAATAAGTAATATTTGATTAAATAATTAATTATTTAATTAATTATGAGAAATTAAATTATGGTGAATTGTGATGATTAATTAATTTAATTAATTATGTGACAAGGTCAATTTCGAGGTGTCTACAAAAGCGATAGATTCCAATAGCGATAGATGCCAATGTATAGGGTGTGAAGCTATAGACTTTATTTTTCAAGAGGCAGTTATTATGAAAGTAGTGACATAGAAAGCTATAAGAAGCATAGAAGTTAAAAAGGGGAATAATTATACAATAAATATTATAGAAGAATCAATTAAAACTAAACTAATAGAGGAAGTATTCTAAAAGCTTTATTTGATAGGGTGGTTGTTGCTTCAACCAAGAAGAGGATCCTATTATGAATAATGTATACTAATAACAAAAAATCTAAAGTCATAAAATAAATACTGAAATTAATTCACAAAATATTGATTATTACAAGATGATAATCAATGGAAAGACTTATGGAATTAATAGAAAAAAGGTTAGATAGAATTATCAATAGCATGACTTCAATAGCCATTTGAAAATAAAATACAAGGTAAGACTAATTTTAAAATAAGTTGTAGAATTTAAATTAGTTAGGATGATAACATAAACTGGATACATCACTGCAAATATAGTCTCATCTAGATTGAGTCTGGCTTAGATAATTATGGGGAAGTAAGTTAAAAAAAACATAGGTTTGTTTATAATCTTATTACTAGTCTAAAGTCTAAGAAAATAGGATAAAATAAGTCCTAAAACATACTATGAGCATGATCACTAAAATGAATGTAATATATAAAATAAAAATTGTAAATGAGATAATTTTAACCACTTTAGTAGGCTTATGTCATGATAGGTTATATAATTATGCTAAAGTATAGAAAGTAAATGTTAAAAATAAATTACATAAAGTGCATTATTGAAATTTAAACTATTTTTAAATACTATACAAAGGACATATAAACATGTGAGGGTCTCCACCTCAATTTGTTTCCAATATGTACTTATTTACAAAATAAACACATAAGGAAAAGAGGTCAAATAAAGGGAGAAAATAGGATAAAATAAGCCCTAAAACATGCTATGAGCATGATCACTAAAAGAGTGTAATACATAGAATAGAAATTATAAATGAGATCATTTTAAATCTAGTATTTTTCCCCCACTTTGTTGGGCTCATGTCACTAGTTGATATAGCTATGGTAAAGTATAGAAAGTAAGTGCTAAAAGTAAATTGCATAAAGCACATTGTTGGAATTTGAAATATTTGTATATAATATACAAAGGACATGTGAACATGTGAGGTTCTTCAACTCAATTTTGACTTGTTTCCAATATGTACTTATTTATAAGATAAATACATACGAAAAACATTCAAATCAAGGATTATAATAAACTAAATGTATATAATCTACATCTATAGAAAAATATTAAACATGGATTAGAAAGATAGAATTTTAAAAATAGGAGCAAGAGATGTTGGAAAAACAAGAGTCAGGCCAAGTTGAATAAAATAAATTATCTTAAGAAACTCGATGTTATAAATCATAAAATTGGCATAGGGACAAAAATAAGGATGGATCAAGGACCATTAAAAAATGGCTTAGGTACCAAACAAATGTGGTGTTGGAGCTAACAATTAATTACTATAAAACATAATAATAAAATAAGAGGTAGATAGAAGCAGGCCTCACCCTTAAAATGATGGCATAATAGAATTTGTATGTCATCAACTTAAAGGAAAGGAGAAAGGACGAAGATGTGAAAATAAATATGGTAAAGAAGGAGTCAAAAATAGATATATAACAAACTAGGATATAAAGAATAGAGACATATAAAGAGGGAAAATACCTCTCCAAGGAATAAGGAACAAATGAAGTTTTTCCTTCATAATGAAGGCAAAAAAAAAAAAGAGAAATACTATTATCTAAAAAGAAAGAGAAATCAAAATAAAAAAAGAAACACTTGGAAGTATGTGTTGGGAAATAAAATAAATTTCCACTATTCATATTAAGAAGAAAGTTGTGTACTTTTTAGATCTCACAAAATTTATAACTTGTAAAATTTAGTTTTAGAGAAAAACGAGAATGAGAGAATAAAGTAGAAGAAAAATATACAACATTCACTATAAAAAAGAGACAAAATATACACCTAGGGTAAACCCTATTGGGTAGAAAATCCCCACCCTTCAAACACCACAAAAGCCTTGTACTTTTCATATAATAATCACAATATAAAACACCAATTTTAATATAGAGATTGACATACATCTCTAATATATTTATTGGTTCTCACAAAACATGTCATTTACCTTAGTAAAAACATAATCTCCTCTTTTGGTACCCTAATTTAGGTCTTTTAGAGTCTTCAACTGATTAGATTACATTGGTTAACAATTTAGGTTTTTATTATTTAGAAGGTCATGTGAACTTGTTCTTGAGGAAGTATAGATCTAAAGTATCAAGCTTGATATGAGTGTTGGACCCACCACCTATTTTATTTTTGTTTTTCACTTCCTTGTTTAGATTCAAACCATCTACTAGTTGATTTCTTTGTTCAAATTCAAATAAATTGTGATATTTGTAAGGATGTGAAGGGGCCTTCTCCAACATAAGGGTTGTGTGCTTAGGTGGTTCAATGAGAAAAAAATTCCCTTACCATCTTGTGATAGGTATTATATAATAATGTGTTAATGATTAATTATGAATTAATTTTATTTTTTTGACTTTTGATTTATAATTTTTAAACTCAACAAGTGATTATTGGATAATTGGGTTCGAATAGGTTGAGATAATGTGATATTTTTAATGGATAAATAGCTACCATGAGAGTGGTTTCATTTCTATTAAACCAAAGAAATAAGTACAACTCATACTTTCAAGGGTTGAGCATTTACATTCTTATCTATTCCCTATGATGGGTTAAATAATGTTGCCCATGAACTATGATTCTATATGGGATTTGAGTTGTTATTTCACCATCCTTTCGTATATTGATTTGTCGTCTGATAGGAAGAAGTAACACATTTAAGGTTCCCGATATTCATCTTCTCATACATTTTTTGGGTACCTTGCCCTTTTTATGGGTGTAGTCATCCATTTCTATCTTTCTTGGCTATGATACTATAAGAATTGAGCATTGGTATCTTTCAATATGATTCACATAGAATGGAGGATCTTCCCCTATCATGTTCAAGTTAGTTTCTCTATATGATTGAAGTCTTGGTTATTTCCTTGTTTAGCTTGTGCCTATTTTTTGTAACTCTAGTATCATATTGGAATATTATCCCAACAATGTGTATTATTTGAAATGACCTCATCTTCTTCCATTGTGCATGCCTTGTTTGTAAAAACAATCTATTGTATGATTATTTTCCTGATAGTAGTGATAAATAGATGTATTGCCTAGTTTTTTAATCACTGTCCAAATGGGTCTTACAATATTTTCCAATTTCCAATTTACTAATTTCTAAGTATGAATGGAGTTAATGCATATTTGGGAGTCACCTTTGATGTCTATCGCTATTAGTTTCTATTTTATGTATAATTGGATCCTAATTAATAGAGCTTTAAATTCTTCTTTG
>VCHN02000449.1:0-38335 GCA_007115665.2 Sequoiadendron giganteum
CTAAAGATGGACAACTAAGAGTATACATGACTCAAGGACACACTTAGACAATTTCAATAGAGAAATATCAAGCTTGAACTTCATAGAAATAACTTATATTTATAACCTATTGATTTCGCCCTATATTTCAAATGTATTAAATTTTTTTGCAAAGTTTGGCTCCACAAGATTTTTTCTCATTAATTTTTTTATAGCTATTAGGATGTCACACACTTTTCAATTTTAAAAGTCAATATAAGTCTTATTTATTAATTATTTATGCGTCTTGTTGGAAAAGGGAATCCCACAATAAATTGGCCATTTTATCATGTGTATACATTATTATGACATGTATAAGAGGTGTAAGAGATATTTTGACATACATAGCAAAATATAAGAGGGGAGTTATATTGTTGAGTTAATTTTATGAATAACTTATAATGCTTCTTATTATACATCATAGATCATTTTGAATAGATATAATGAAATACAATATGGAGTGCTCAATTCGGTGAGGTGTTTATGACACAATATGACAACTTATAATAGGTGTACAAAGTATTATATTTATCCAATGGACTAAGAATTAGAATAGGGTGTTAGAGTTTAATTCATGATATTTTGGGTTCTATACCTCTCATGTGATCACTCATGATTTTATTTATTACTTATCATATTTAGTGGGTGTCTAAGGTAGGGGTTTCAAAGTGCATTATAGGGTATCATTATGCTATTAGATTTACCCTAGATTTGTATATATTAGTTTAATTTACTTAGAAGGATTTGGGTTTCTTTTGTGTTATAATCGTATTGGTGTTTCTATAAATACAATTGGTTTTAATTTAGAGGATGAGATTTTTCCTAAAAGGGTTTTCATACTATATACATTGTGTTATAGTGAATATTTTTTGTATCTTTTCTTTCCTATAAATTATGACCATTATTTTTTGTGTGTTTCTCTCTCATATATTAATGTATAAATTTATCAAAATATTATCTTCCTTTGATTTGGTATTATATTTTAATCAACTCAGAGCCTACGTAGTAGGAAAAGAGATTTTAGAACTAATCTATATTTGAGTGAGAGCATGTACAAAGGAGATATTATGTCAAGGGAGATCGCAAGCATGTCTATAACACCCATTTTTATCTTTGAAATAAGATATAGGACACACATAAATAAAGATTTATGAGTTTTAGTGTCTAAAAATAAACCTATACCTATGGTATAAAAAAATTAGGATATAATGGATAGGAATGTGAGAGCCTTATGAGACTTTTCTTGGTTGATTCAATGCTTCTAATTTTTTTAAGAAAACACACTACACAAATTCTTTGGAAAAAATGGTAAACCTATTTTAGTCAAAATTCATGATAAATGAGCTTTTCTATAGAATAATTTCTTAACATGTGTGATATAAATTTAATTCCAAGAAACTTAATAGATTTGACATGATTTTGGACTAGTTATAGTTTATTGGTGTAAACATGGAAGACAAATATTGATGTATGACACCTATTGTGGTATTTTCCAAACTTTTTGGGCAACTTGGTGATGGCTATTAAAAGTAAATTACTTAAAATAGTATGCTTGATATAAGGCAACTAGTGTATAATTTATTCTTAGAGGAGTTGAGTTTAAAGGCTTCCAAATATTCCAAGGAAGCATTGGTTGTTTGTGTGTGGATGAATGCAAGTGGAAGGAAAGAGGAAGAGGAAGGAAGAATGCAGAATGTGGATTTATCTCTCTTGGTAGTAAGTCCAAGGAATTTTTTTTTGAGTTATAACAAGATAAGTCATTTTAGAAGAGACTATAAGGACGATACAAATAAGAAAAATAGAATTGAAACTTATGATGATTCTAATAAATCTTATTAGGAGGATGTAGGCAATTCTTTTATTTCACCGTTAATTACACATGCATGTGAAGATGCATGGAAGATCAAAATTGGAGTACCTTTCCATATGATTACTGATTAGGAGTGGTTTTTAGACTAGGAGAATTTTGATAGTGGGAAGGTATAAATTAGTGACAACTCTTACCTTATTGGGGTCTACATATACTTGGTTTGGCCAAAGATATATTGTTTTCTAGTAAAATGAATGATGTGGGAGTGCATGCTATATTTTTTAATAAAGGGTGTAAGATGGTTCAAGAATATTTAGTATTCAAGTAGGGGTTTTGGGTTGGTACTTTATTCCATATTAATTCTATCACTTATATACAATGCGATTGTTCCTTTATACATGTGGCAAATAAATCTATTAAATCTATACCTTTGACATTGGAACCTACAATGAAGAGATTTGTTGCATCTAGTTCTAATGGCTATACATTCTAGGCACCTAAGTATGCTATTATCTTAGGGATAAAGTTACTAATTGAGAAAATAATGTTTTGGAATCAACGCATGAGCCATATGAAAAGTAAAAGTATTTTAGAGGTGTTTTTCAATTGTTTCCTTGAGTTTAATTTTTTGAATAATATTTATGAAATAAAATCATTTTCTTTTATTCAAGTTCTCATAAGTCTTTTTCCATTTAGATCTTATTCATTCTAATGTATTTTGTCCTGTAAATGTTACTTCTTCTAAAATCCCTATATTATCTGTCATTTATTGATGTTTTTCCTAGGTCTTGGGTTTATTTTCTTAGGAGTAAAATTAAACTCTCTAGTTAGTTTAGGGAGTTTAAGGCTCTCAGGGAGAACTAGAATGGATAAAATATCAATATTTTGGGGAATAAATATGGTGGACAATTATGTTTAGTAGAGTTCAATATAACCTACAATTAGAATGGAATTGAAAGGAGTAAGAAAACTTTATACATCCCTCAACAAAATGAAGTTATGCAAATAATAAATAGAATGCTGGTGAAAAGGGCTAGGAGTATACTTAGTGAGGTTATAATGTACCATAGATTCTAGGAAAAGGTGGTTAGCATATCATGCTACCTAATTAGTAGGACTCTTACATTAGAAATAGTTGAGAAAAAACTTATAGAGGTTTTCTAAAGAAAAATCCCTCATTTTTACATATTTTATTTTTTTGTTTTGAGGTATATACTCATATTCCTAGGGAAAATTAGTTTATGAGATGTATATTTTTTAACTATCATGAAAGAGTACAAGATTTAATATTGAATCTTCCCCCTTAGTTGAGAAACCATATGGAAGTGTGAAGTCTACAATATAGTTACAAACAAATACTAAGAAAACTATATCTAAGGCTAAATTGGAGGTTAAGGATGGACTCTATGATGAAGTGAGTATCAATATTTTCTAGAGCTATGAGGAAGAATCTATAATTTGAGGAGGTCTGATTGGTAAAGGAGACAACTAGATAGGTATAGCCCACATGATTTTATATATATTTTTCCATTGACTAATAATAGTGATGAGCCTCAAACTATTGAAGAGGTATTAGGTATAGATGATAGCATTTTTGGAGACTAGCAATGGATGAGAAGATAACTCCATTAAAAAAATGAGCTTTGAGACTTGGTCTTGTTCTTAGAAGGAAGAAAGCATGTTAGTCATAAATGAGTCTCCAAGAAGAAGTTTGGTTCAAATTATAGTGCTAATAAGTACAAGGTGTGATTGGTAAGATATAAATATATTATTATGATGAGGGGGTAAACTTTGGTCATATTTTATCCTCAAACACTAGTTTGGCAACTATTAGGTTAGTTTTATATATTGCAATAGATTTTGATCTTGAGATAGAATTGATGAATGTGATTTTTTTCTTCATGATGAATTTGAAGAAGATATTTATATAGCATAGCTAGAATACTATGTTGTAAAATATAAGGAGTCATCAGTTTGTAGATTAAAAAATATTTGTGTGATCTTAAATAATCACCTAGAATGTGCTATTAGAAGGTTACTTCTTTTGTGTCGAGACTAATATATCTAAGGTCAAAAATTAGATCATTGTGTTTATTGTCAATAAGATGGTATGATTTCCTTTTTCTCAAATTATATGTCAATTACATATGTTATTTTGTGGTAATTATAAGGTTGTGATTAAGCGTACTCTTTTCTGGATCTGTCACTCTAGATCTCAGGCTCTTTTTTGGTTTGATGCTTGGGATGGTCACCCACCCCTTCTTTCTGATTATCCTCATCTTCAGCCCCTTTGTGATGTTTTTACTATTGCTGGTTGGGACACTTTGGAGCATTACAAGATTGTTGAGCTTAGTGGTTTTGTGGTTACCTTTCGCTGGAAGCATCCTACTGAATGGCCTCCTGGGGTGCTGAGGGGTGCAGGCGCGAGGTTGCTCAGCTTTTGGTTTCCTGTGCTTGTAATTCTTTGTGGGCCTTGGATATTTTGGCTTGGGATGGCTCTGATAGGTCTAGGAAGTACTCTGTTTCTGCTGGCTATAAGCAGTTGGGTAGGCAATTGTTTGGAGATATTGAGGTCCCTTGGTGGAAGCAAGTTTGGCGTAAGTTGGTTTGGCCTAAGTGCAATTTCATGTGGTTAGTGGCTCAGAGCAAGTGTCTTACTTGGGATAATCTTTGCAAGCACGGATTCCAAGGTCCCTCAAGATGTGTGTTATGTTGTAATTCGGAAGAAAGTGTCTTACATCTCTTCTTCCAATGCTCTTATGCTAGGGAGATCTGACATTTTTGGTGGGGGGTGTGGAATATGCCCTACTGGAATGTTTGCTCTTTAGCTAAGTTTGTGGATTGCTAGGGTAGGGCCCTAGTGTCTACTTCCTTTCTTCAAGCTGCTTGGGGGATTGGCCCTTCATTATTTGGAATCTTTGGTTGGAGAGGAATCGTCGAGTTTTTCAGGATGTATTATTGGTGGCCCCTCATCTGCGGCAGAAAATTATGTATTCCTTGGGTGGAACTGTTGCTGTTAAGTGTGATATGTTTGTTTTAGTGGCCCCTTGTGATGTTAATTGTTTTAAACGGCTTCATCTTCCTCCTCCGCAACAACAGCCCAGGCGCAACAGATGTCGTCATCTTCCCCAAAGGTGAATAGGGAGGGAAGATGGTCCCCTCATCCTCGGGGGGTCCTCAAGCTTAATATTGATGACTCTTCTCGTGGAAACCCTGGTCATGCCGGTATTGGTGGTGTTGGTTGGGATAGCTTTAGAGATATTCAGTTTATCTTCTCGGTGTATAAGGGTTTTCATTCTAATAATCTTATGGAGGCTCAGACAATCCTTTTGGTGGTGAAGCGTGGAAGTCAATTGGGGTGGCGCAGGTTCATTTGTGAATCTGATTGCCAGGTTGTTGTGAACCTGTTGAATAGGCGGAATTTAGATGATGTTCGTTGGCAGTTGGCTCTGATTGTGGAAGAGATTCTCAACCTTTGTACTTCTCTGGAGTTCGTTACTTTTACTCATATTCCTAGAGAATGGAATGGTGTTGCGGATGGTTTGGCTAAATGGGCTTCAGATCATCTTCAGGACTAGAACATGGTAGATCAGGGTCAATTACCCCCTAATTTGTGTCAACAGTTGGACCACTTGGTGGATTTGGATAGGGCTGTGTAACGACCTTGCTTTGTACTTTTCCTTGGTTTAATAAAGTTTTTACCCCTCTTTTATATTTAATATTTACCCTTGACATTAATGCTAAAATTCATCACCAGATGAGGCCAAGAAATTGACTCTGGCTTGGGCATATGTTTGTTGAATGAATGCTACCTATCATGGCCTTGTAATAAATTTAAAGTTCCAACTTGTTGCCATCATAACGTGAATATTTGGATACATGCTCCTTATGCCAATCAAAAAAACCATCTCTCAAAAGGATTCAGTAAGAAGCTAAAATATATCCTCTTATACAAGCATTGCTAGATTTGGTAGGTCCAACAGCCAACTTCGATCAACTTCGATCAAGCAATAACTAAAAACATGGACCTCAAAGTCTTTGATTTCATTTTATTTATTTTGTTGGTTCCACCATACACCTATTCTGGGATAACATATTTTGCAAATCAACATTTGCAGCAGAGAGTGGATTCCTGTCATTTCTAACTTAGAGAGCAAGATTGACCAACTTAAGACACTCCTTGATGGCACGTGTGGCCACCACCATTTATCCAATAAACTAATTATTATTATTTTTTTACCCTATTGAACACCATCTCTCCTAATTTATTTTCCATTATCTCTGGAGCTGCTTTGCTTATACCATTTTGAAAATGGCACATGCCTACCCTTCACCTATACTTGACAAATACTACCCTCTCACACCATAGGTTTTATAAGGCGATCTTAATCATACTTGAAATCTGAATTATCAATCTTTAAAACATAATACTCATGCACTTGCCTTTAAATCATTTCCTAATAATGGCTTGGGTGGTATGAACTAACATGAACGCTTATGCCATAGAATAAAGGCCCCATGACTCTCCCATGAATTCATAAAACAATAAAAACTAAAAGAAAGTCCTTTTAGCATACTGAAATACCCTATATTTTCAAAATTGATAGATTGTGTTTGGAAAAAGAAAGAAAAAGAAGTGTTTGCGAGATTGCACTACAAATATGTTAAATTTCCATAAAACTCAGTCAATAGATAACAACATTCCTCCTTCCCAAATTAGGCCAAATTTTCTTCCCAGAATAAAGATTACTGCAATTGTTGCTTGCAAACTCCTACCAACATGCATAAAATATACAAATAGTGCTTTACTTGCAACATCATGTTTGGGAAACTAGAATACAATTTACACATGAACACACTCGTGTAGATGGGAAAGTGGGTCAAAAATCCTATGAAACATATACACAACTTAAAGATATTGAGAACCACCCAGCAAAGCATATACATGCAATCAATTACCCTCTCTGTCCTTCGCCTCTCCATCATTAGATTTCTTTCAGGGAAAACATGGGTTTGCTTCTTCCCATTGTTGTTACTAACAGGCATCGTAGGACCAACTATGCTAGAATCTTTATTGTTATTATTTTTAGAGTATTTGCAACACCAAATTTGAACAAAAATAGAGAACTTACTCACATTTACTTGCTCTGCACACTTCTCTCCATCATTGCCACCTGATCTGCTCCCCCTTTCGAATCTAGGAAATAATCTCTTTTCTTCCTCTGATAAGAACATGCTGACAGGAAACTCTGACACACATAATACTCCTCCTCCCTCATAATGACTAGTGCACTCAAATAATCCTCCATTACAACTAAAACAAGCAGAATTAAATGGGTCAATCATGCCACCAGATCAAGTTCAACAACCCATGTCCAAAGCACAATAAATATGTTAGTAAAAGGTATGCAATGAGTAGACAACACACCATTGGCCAAAGTTGCAGAGTTAGTACAAATCAGAGAGGTAAAACCCAATCACGCAACCAATATGTAGAGAGATAATCCTGGCAATGGGTAGTTACAAACATTAACTTCAATTGTTGGCCGACCCTTGAGATCAAATGTAATTGATTCTATTATTAATTTAAGTGTATATAATTTTATCAATATAATAATACATATTTCTTTTTATTTCTATTTGCAATGAGATAAGGTTCCAATATAAAGACCTGTCATTATTTATATGCTTACACGTTTAAGCAATCTTAATTAAGGTTTCAAATACAACATATTTCAATATATATGCTCTATACACCACACAACTTTACCGTAATGCACGTTGCAATCTTTAGCTCTTAACATAATGGCCATGAAGTATTATATATTATTTCTATAGTAGAAAATATTACAAGCATAATATTAAATGTTGAACTTTATTAGTACTAGTATTATTAACATCTCGATCAATAACTTCATTAATATTAATTTTAACATTTATGTTAATAGAACATGACTAATAATAATAATACTACCATGATAGTTTGAGTTAATATTATTGTTGGTAAAATCCATAGTGAATGCAACTACAGTAAGAGTAACGGTATTAGTTAAAAACCTCATGGTACTAATAATGATAGAATTAATAATGGTATTAATTCAAGTATTATGGTTATTAAAATTAGTAATTGCATTAATGATGGGATTGATAACTGGATGGGAAGATAAGAGGCAAGCGGCTAGGAACTATTATGCAAATAAACTATCATACAAGGATGTGAAAGATTTATAAATTACAAATGGCGATTTGTGTTCATTATTCACTAACCCACGCACAAATCAAAATCTTACCCTCGATGCGAAGAGGTTTCTTATCCATTGGTGCCACCACCAACAGATGAAGGACCGATTTTATGATAGGTGGTACATGGTCTTCAATTACCCACCATGCAACAATTGCGAGGTCCCGCAATATTTCCTTAGGAAACTATACAGTGAGTTCATATTGAACAAAATCCCAAATTATTTTGATATGAGGGATTTCCAGGGGAGAGGTGGGGGGTCAGCTCAAGATAGACTTGGTGCACAGCCGAATCCTACGCGGCAAGGTAGACGAGCTCTCGCTAGGCCACCTCATGAGCACGTTTTTATGTCTTCCGTCGTGAAAAAAAGTGTTGACATAGAGACATTGCAGGCAATCAACACTTTGACCTAGAGTGTCATCCATCATACTAGCCCTATTCTACAGCGCCATCCAAGGGAGTGTTCTAGTGGTGGCCTTTGAACATATGTGTGTCAATCTTGAGGGGCTACTTGTTCACATGACCCCACCGACCCTTAGGAGACTGGTACATAGGATCCGTCTGTAGCTATTGTAATACCCCTCCGTTTTGTTTCTTGTTCAAGTTGCTTTATGCTATGTTTGGTTGCAATTACTTTGATACTGGATACATTTTGTTATGATGTTTTGATCGTTACTATTGAGTGACAAATATTATTGTGGGATGTAGTTATCTGATTATTGTTTTACATGCATTATAGATTAATGTTGTTGTAGAGTTAACATGAGATGTTATTATGAGATTATTGGATTATGATGGAAGTGTCAGTTTCAATGAGTGTATTGGTGAAGAGGACACTTTCGCATCACTCGCTTGCGAGCGCCCTACGAATCTGTAATTCCTTCTTCATGGTGTGTATTATATGTTGGATATATTGTATGATGTTGTTTACTTGGTTGCAGGATTGCAGGTACATGACATCGACTCCACCTAGTTTCACAGGTTTGAGCGTGTCGATCCTACAGTTAAGTTGAATGGGAGATAGTAGCTAGGTAACATGTGTCAAGTTTACACCCTAGCCTTAGTGTGTCGTCAGTTGTGTGTGTCGAGTTATTGTCTATCTTGTTTTAATATTATTTATTTCTGAAGCATTCTTGATTTGGAAATAGATATTTAGAATAATTGCATTTAAATCATGTTGATGGTTATTTAATTTAAATAATGCAATGTGGATAAAAGTTTATATTTAAATTAATTAATTATATTTAAATTATTTAATTAATTAAATTTAATCCAAGGGGGTTGAGTTTAGTTATTAAATAATTAAATTAATTAATTAAACGTGATGCAAGAGAATTAAAGGAAATAAAAGAATTGAAATTAATTTTGGAATTTTATATAGACGTGTGGGAATTAAATTAGAAATTGTAATTAAATGTTTATTTGGAAAATTAGTTGCAACTTTGGAAATTAATTTATTATTTGAAATTGTATTAAATTGAAAGTGGGTTTTTGAAAAGTGAAATTGAAATTGAAATTGGGAATTGAAAGTGAAATTGAAATTGAAATTGAAATTGAAATATCTAATTTGAATGTAATGTGAATTAGGGTTGTAAATATTGAAATTGAAATTGAAATATCTAATTTGCATGTAATGTGAATTAGGTATTTTTGATTTATAAGAATATATGTTTTAATTTTAGGGCAAGAAAGTTTTTAGAAAAATACATTTTTACAGCAGGGAAGAAATTTTGGAAAATTTGCACAAGGGTTTGAAGAAAGTTTGATTGTAGAATTGATTGAAGGGAAGATTGCTTGCATTTGTTGGATTTTGGATTGGATTCATTGGAGGATTGAAGAAAATTCAGGAAATCATTGGAGGAGGCTTGCATCAAAAACTCATCTCTTCCTGTAGCTTCTTGTACCAGGTTTTCCTCTTTGTGTTTTATTGTTCTTGATTGTTTTTTTTTAAATAGTAGTGATTAAAGATTTGTTTGTTAAATCTGTTTTATAAAACAAACTTGATATTAGAAGAAAATAATTAAATAAATTTACAGCCTTTGCTTGTGAAAATTCTTGAGTGAAAATTGTGAAAACCTTAGTTGAATTTAAATTATTTGGAGAAATTGATTTTATTGTTATTGAAATCAAAACATAGAGATTGATAAATTCATTTAAAATGTTTTTAGAAAATGGAACCCTCTGTTATTATTAAAAATCAGATTTTAAAATTTGCAGTATAGTTATATTTTCATAGTAGAATGGTCTAATTGCGTCGCCTATAACTTCACTTTTACAAACTGGGTTTTCAGAAAATTTAAAGGGTTTTTACATTTTAAAAGTTTCTAAACCCTGTCCAAAAATGGGAAATACCCAGATCGTAGTTTTTGAGTTATGCTTGAAACATGAGACTGCTGGTTTATTTTAATATGACATGTTAAAGTTTAATTGAAGGAGTTAAATATTTGATTTAAAGAATGCATAATTTAAAATTGAATTGTGAAATTTAAATCCATATGTAAAAGGTCCAATTATTAATTTGATTTAATTGGAAAAATATATTTATATTTTGAAATATTGATGATAAAGGATATTTTATTTTGAATTAATCAATTTAATATTCTGCAAAGGATAGAAGATATGTTAATGATTAAATATATTTAAATATATTAATTTATATTTAGTATATATATAGTGAAGGTATATATCCATTTGAGAGAATAAATAATATTTTATCGTATTTTATTCTACTGTTTGCAAATTGGGTATTATTAGTGTTTTAAAAGAAATGATTAGTATGTGTAGAAAATGTATAAAGAAAGATATTTTTTAATAGAAATAATTACTTGATTTAAAAGAAAATATTTATTTTGTTAATATGATTGAAGAAAAATATATTGAAATGTATATATATATCCATGAGTATTTTCAATCAGTATTTACCTTGTTTTATTTAAGTGCGTGTAATTTAGCTTTGCATGAAGAATTTAAAAGACAAGTTTTGAATGTACGGTCAAAATTGATAAGGAAAAGGATATTTAAATATATTGAAGAATTATAGAAATATTTATATGTAAATGTTTGTTTTAATTAATAAGATTTAATTAGAAACAATATGAATGCGTGGTCAAATAGATAAGCCAAAAAATATTTTTTGATACATTGATGAAATTGCATGTTTTTAAATGGATGGTTGATGAGACATAGACTCCGGATAAAAAATTGGAAAAGATTGTTTGCAATAGTGTTAGGTTGCATTAGAAGTAAATTTAGGAACTATCTCTATTGAAAAAAACAAATAGTTATTATGTTTTATTTTCATAGAACAAATTAATCGTTGTGATTGGAATATTAAAGAATCTATATAATTGAGTTTATTAATATACATGTTTGGTGTATATATAATATGGAGCATGTAAAATATGTTAAGGGTAAATTCATTATCGTATTTCGTTTTTATAAGATGTATGCAATGTATTATTGAATAGAGATTTAAAAATGAATTGTTTAGTGTATATGAAAAATGGATAGAGAAACAATATGTTATTATATTAAAGTGATTGAATGTGTTAAATAGAAAATTGAATGAGATGTAAGATTTGGTTAGGAAATGGAAAGAGTTTACTTGCATGGATTTGTGTCAATTTAAATGTAAATTAAGAAGTTGTTTTATTGATGAAGCAATTAATTATGTTATTTATTAATTTCTATTTAGATTAATTGAATCATTGTGATTGGATTATGAAAGAGATATGGATTTAGTATATCCAAAAGTAGTATCTTCCTCATGTTTATCTTAAAAGATTTAATTATTTGTATTCAGTAAAGGGAAGTAAGTTTAATTGTTTTAAATTTCCAATAATGAAAAGGGAAATAGGGGTTATGATTATTTTAAGATGATCTACTTATCATGTCTTTGACTTTGTCAACACTACCTATTGAATGAGTATAGATTTAGGAAATCCAAATATTAGATTTGATTGATGACTTGAATGCTTTTGTTGCTATGTCGTCAAGTTGCATTGTTGGTTTTGGGATTTAGTGTTAATCCTAAATTATAAGTCTTCCAAAAGAACTTAGAGGATAAGGGTTGTTGAATCTTTATGCCATCCAGTTGTTTTCCCTTGGGTAGTGCATATTCAGTTTTACCCGATTTTCATGAACGGGGATGTTTGCACCTCCTTGGTTTAGGAGCGGATTATGGGATCCGTGTCTCCTTGTATGGAGTGACCTTGTTATGTGGTTTCATCTTGTTGCCTCCTGTGAAAGGAGTGGACTATGTGTTGTTGCCTCCAAGATGTTTGGAGTGAGATATTTTGTACCTCCTGTGAAAGGAGTGGACTATGTGATTGTTTCCTCCAAGATGTTTGGAGTGAGTTTCTATTATTTGTATCATCCTTGTGTTGGAGTGGATTATGATGCCTAGTTGGTATGCACTTGTGATTCCCGTGGTGGATTGTTTGGATGTGTGTTGTCGAATAGAAGAGGCTTTTGTTAGGCACTAGAGCCCAAAGAGGTAAACTGGATAACCTTCAGGAGTGATTTAATCAAGTGATAATTTAAATAATTTACTTAGAAGATTAGGAATAATTTCTCACATTAATCAAGATAATTTAATCCTCACTCATAGACACAAGGGCTTGTTTAGACTTGGGATGAGTGAGAAGGCCTGGAATGAGTGAGTATGAGTTCTTACGAGAGGTAGTTGATTCCGCATGAGTGAGTATGAGTGCCGGGATTCGATTGAGGCCACCATGATTACTTGTGCCGGAGCCTATGAAGAATGCCCAGAGGAGATCTCATGACAAACCTTGCGATGACACTCTATCTATGACAACTGTTGTTAATTGTTTTATGTGTATGGTTCTGTGAGCATACTTGATTATTATTATGTCTGAAAACAATGTGACCTATGTCAGTGATGTTGAAGTTGTACTTGTATTGTATTTTATTTGTACTTATATTGTACTTGAGTTGTACTTGATTCACACTTTTATGGTGAATGAGTTGTACTTGTTAATTCATTTGGATGGTTATGTCAGTTTGAGTCAGTATGAGTCTGCCTTTGGTTAGAGGTAGTAGAATCTTTGTTCATGTTATTTTGTTACTATCTCCTAGCATGGGGAGTGGGCCTTCGGGTACCACATTGGTAGGGTGGAACATGCACCAAAACCGTTGGGTCCCCATCTATCTTCAGTACTTGGTGGCGAGATATCCAGATGGACAGCTCGTGGGTCTTGTTGTATTATCTTGCATTGTAATATTTTAATTTGTATAAGTTATTTTATCTCTCTTATGATTATGAGGTGGAGTTATGTAATTGTAATCTTATGTACTATTGCTTCATTCTGGGAATGAGTGATGTATCTATTGGATCAGGATAATGTTTATGAGATTGTATCTTGGTTGATTATCTTCTTATGTTATGTGGTATTCTTATGGTGTATGATGTTTATATCATAAGGTTCATAATGCTATGGTTTTATGTAATATGTATGTGTGGGTTTAAGTAATCTTAACCTTGTAGCCTTAGAGGTTGTTGTTAATTAGTAAGTGAATGTGTATGTTAAATGCACTTTATAAAAAAAAATTGGTTCGCTTATGATGTTAATTGCAACTTCCTTTAGGGTTGCAAGGCGGGGCATTACAGCTATGGAGATGGAGAGGGAAACTGACATTTTGCATGAGGCATATGGCATTAATAGTCAGGTAAAAGTTAGTGCATGTGTTCATTAAATTTAATTTATTAAATTTTGATTTTGAAATGAAAGATTAACTAAAAATGTTTTATGATTTTAATAAAATTGCAGGGTCACAGTGTTGAGACTGGATACACCGGCCCCCCACCAACCTATTTTTGTAGTACACCTATCGCTAGGGTATGTAACTAGTAAACAATTATAAGTTTATTGGATATTAATGGCATTGTTTTACGAATGGTAATTTAATATGCAATTTTGGATGTTGAACAGACTAATATTGGAAGTTTTGATGGAACACTTCCCACTGGCAATAGATTTACTCAAACCTTCACGTAGGTAATAGAATAAATATTTACTCAAACCTTCATGTAGGTAATAGAATAAAGAATTTAACTAATGAATCAAGTACTTAATAGATTTGTGTAGTTTATACATGCACATCGTTGATTACATTGAATAATTTGTTGTTTTATTTTGAGTTGTTGTGAGATGATACACCTCCAAATGTGATGAGGGCAATGGATATTGGTGTGACAGCTGCTATACAATCCTCCATGGCTCTGACAAAAGAGGTATGAGGAAAATTAGTAAATTTTAATTTACATTTGTTGTTATAGATGTTAGTTAGTGAAAAATCAAACCATTATTGATTTATGTAGTTTTTGTCTATTTGTATGGTTTATACAGGGCTTAAGCATGCTTGAGTATGGGCGTGAGGATATTTCCCTCGTGGAGAGAGATCGTGAGATGGCTGTAAGTGATTATTTTGTCAAATATATCATTTTTTTATAATGTAATTTCTATATATTCATGTCTTTACTTAGAAGATTAGGTGGTACTTCTCACTAATCAAGATAATTATGCCTCACTCATGGACTCAAGTGCTCGGTTAGGCTTGGGATGGGTGGGAAGACCTGAAATGGCAAGGTCATCTATCTTATCTATACGAAAGGTATTTGATTCTGCATTACTAAGTATGAGGGTCGAGGATCGGTAGAGGCCACCAGGATAACCCATTATGGGGGGTCGGAGCCTATGAAGATCCGCAGTGGGTAACTCATGACGAACTGTGTGATGACACTCTATCTAAGACAACAGTTGGTAATTGTTCTTTATGTGTATGGTTCTCTTAACATACTTGATCTGCTTTAGATCTAGAAGCAGTGTAACCATGTTAGAGTTTTACTTGATTTGTACTTGTGATGTACTTGTGTTGTACTTGTGTGGTACATGTGAGTGGTTATTGCAGTTTGGTTCAATTTTGTGTTAGCTTGTGCCTAGAGGTAGATGGTCCTTATTACTATCTTCTACCACGGGGGGTGGGCCTTTGGATTCCACTTGGTTGGGTGGTGTGCACCTAAATCCATTGGGTTTTCTTCTTGTTTATGTGGACGATATTTCCAATTGGAGAGCTCGTTGGATTCAGTTTCAGTTTTTGCTTCATTTTTTTTCAGTTGTTCTTGTAATTTATCACCCCTCAGTTGTTATCGAGGTGGAAGGATGTAATTGTAATCTTATTCTTTGGACTTGCCTCATTCGGGGAATGAGAGTTGTAACCTTATTGTTTAATGAATGGATTAATGAAATTGGAAGTTATCTCTTATGCTTGATGTAAATTAGATTAATTGGAATGTATGTGTTATTTATAATTTTAAAAAAAGACATGGTTTAAATTCATGTTTTTTGTTGAGGTTCTATATAACCTCTGTCTCGTAACCTTAGAGGTTGTTGGCATTCGTTAGTGAACTTGCCTATTAATTGCTCTTAAAAAAATTTTTTTTGGCCAGTTTAAGTAATTGTTTGCAACTTCCTCTAGGGTTGCGGGGCGGGGTGTTACACATGGTATCAAAGCCTAGGTTTAAACACTGGGTACTCTGGGATTATGATGGAGCCATTAAGCTTTTAGTTGTGTAGGCTTTAAAGTTGTGTACCTTGTCTAATACCTTGAAGTGTCTCTGCAGGACTATGCCTCCCATACGTGAAAGAGGTAGAGGGCATGGACGTGGCCGTATAGGTGATTGTGGTGGGATTCAGCATGACTCTCCTCCTTGTGTATCAATTTTTCCAGATCAGGAAGAGCCTCTAGCATCTCATAATGCACCTTGGGTCAGGGATCGTCAGCAAGATCCAGCAGGGATTGAGGTTACGCATAGAGTGCTTGAGGAGGCTTTGGCACTCCTTGGTCCAAAGCAAGTAGAGGTTCAGGTTAATCTAGTTGTGAGGGAAGTTCCTCCCTAGTCTGAATCACACATGAGGGACCTACTTAGGGCACACCCTCCATTATATGATGGATCAGGTACTAGTTTAGAGGCCGAGACTTGGCTGATAGACCTAGATAGGTGTTTTTCCATGCATCTGTATGACAGTAACACCAAAGCTCGTTATGATATCATGCAGTTGAGAGGGTTTGCATCCACATGGTGGAGGCTAGAGGAGCAGAAGCTCCATATTGACATTCACTCGGCATCTTGGGAGATCTTCCTGGAGCGATTAAGAGCTCATTTCCTATCTGAGCATTGGCGTCAGCATCGTGGTGATGAGTTTCATGCCTTGCGCCAGATGGCCTTATCTGTTGAGTAATATGAGTGATGCTTTTATGAGCTCAAACAATATGTAGGGATTGGTGATGATGAGAGTCTGTTAGTGCACCATTTTGTCAGGGGCTTAAATGCTCATCTTAGCGGTGGTGTGAGGGTTTTCGAAACCAAGACCATGGATATGGTAGTGGAGAAAGCACGTCTTGTAGAGGAGAATCTGACCATGGCACTAGGAGGTCACATGGGGGTATAGATTGGCAGTAGTTCAGCAGCAGGATCTATTGCTTGATGAGGGCAGCCTCAGGGAGGTGCACCTTCTAGATCTTAGTAGGGGCCATCTCAGAGTGGTCAATAGCAGGAGAGTATGCTTGGGAAGTGTAAGGACTCTCAGCCGTGTTAGGATGATGGAGGTTCTGTACCTAGAAGGAACCAAAACTGGTGGTGCAACAAGCATAATCAATAGGAGCAACCAACCCAGAGTTCACGGTCTATGGTTGATTGGGGTAGTGTGCAGCAATCTACTGCACCTATAGGAGATAGAGGGTTTGGTCGTAACACGGGGTGTTACTCTTGTGTCCAATAGGGCCACCTTGCTAGCAACTATTCGCATCGGAATACTTCTGGTTTTGTTCAGGGCCTAGCAGTTTTAGAGCCGACAGTAGGGGATGCTGGTAGATCTCATCGAGCTTACGCTGCTGTTGCTGATCGTCAGCCTGGGTATTAGGGAGCTATCGTTGAGACTTCTGGAGTTGGTCGTCCAGTGCAATATGCTCATCCTCAGGGGTCAAGGTTTTGATTTATATGCAGTTTGTATGAGGGAGTTATATCCCTTTTTGCAGGCTTCCAGGAGTAAGCCTAAACCTAGGGGGGATGATGTAATACCCCTCCATTTTGTCCTTTTGATTGAACAATGTAATGCTTTTTTATGTTGTACTTTATGTTAGTACCTTGACTATGGTACTCAGCTTTTATTTGATCGCTATCTATAAAGTGACGTTAATGCTATCTTTTGATGTGATGGTAGTTTAATATGATGTTATCATTATGGCACGTTGTGATTAGCATTATAGATATTTGAATTAATGATGTTTATGCTTTGGACTATATTAGTATGTTAGATTTGTCAGTTAGTTACACTATATTGGTGAAGGGGACAGTATCGCATCACTTGCTTGCGAGTATTTCGCGATTTCGTGTTTTCCTCTTCACGGTGTGTTTTAATTATGACATGTTTATGTATGTGGATATACTCTTTGTTCGCAGGTTGATAGGTATAAGACATCGACTCCACCTGGTTTCACAGGTTTGAACATGTCCAATACCCAACAATATTCGATTGGGAGATAGTAGTTAGGTTTTCTGTGCCAAGTCGTCACCCTAGTCATAGTGTGTCGTCTAGTGTGAGTCGGGTTAAGTTGTTTTAATATTGATCAATTTGCCTTAATTTTGTCATTTGGCTTTGATTTCAGTTTAAAGTTGCAAACTAGAAAAATGTTAAAATATATGCATTTAAAGTTAAATTGTCGATTACCTAATTTGGTTTATGTTGAAATGTAATTTATTTTATTATTAATTTAATTGGATTAATAAATAATTTAATCGTTGATTAAATCTATTTTATTAATTAATTAAATTTATGTTGTTGAAGTAAGTTAAATTATTCATTTTGGAAATTTATGCATATTGGTTGAAATTGGAAATTAAAGAAAATATTTAAAAGTCAAATTAGAAAATTTGAATTCAAAAATTGGAAAAATGAGATATTTGCTATTCTTGTTTTCAGAAATTTATGAGGGTTGGTGCATGATATTTTTTGAAGAATTTCTTTATTATTGAATTTTTCTTCACAATTTTGGATCATGAAAATTTTGAAAAAGATTGAAATAGAAAGAGGAGAAATTGTTGGATTTTGTGGGTTTTGGGATTTAAGCTGTAAAAATTTGTGGAACTGGATTTGGAAGCAAGGTTGGAAGCTAAGCATCATCTGGACCTCCTCAAATTCAAAATACCAGGTTCATTTCTTTAGTTTTAATTGTTTGTAAATACATTTATAAATGTTTTGTTTTTGGAATGCATGATGGAAAATTCAAAACTTGATCTTTGTTGGAAACTTCATGTTGGAAATTTTATCAAATCATAAACCTATGTTCTCTTTTGTTTTCTCAAAAAAAAAAGAAAATTGGTGTTCTTAGCTGAAAGTCTTTGTTTCTTTTCTGTTTTTTTTCAATTTGTTTTGAAAAATTATTCTTGGAAATGTTATATATATATTTATATATTTTCCTCTTGGAAAAGTTATGCTGGCCATTTAAAAAAAAAAAAAAGGCTAAATAAGGCAGATGGAAAACCAGGGTTAAAGATTGTATTTGTTTTTTTTTTTTTAAAAGATATATAAAATAAAATAAATTTAAAGAAAACTGTGGGGAGGCGGCACTGGGGGCTCACCTCCCCACCGCGCCCCCCATGGGAGGCGCGTGGGGAGGGAGCTGCGCCCAGCGACCCTCCCCCCCCTTCACTGGCTGCGCAGGGAGTGGGGTAAGGGTTGTGTGAATACACAACCGCCCCATGTAAATGGGGTCGGCTGTGTATTCCCACAGTCCGCCCCACTATGTTTGGCGTGTTCCCCACCACAAAACATGGCGCGCGCCCCGATAAGGGCGTTGACCTTATTTTATTCAATTTTTTTTTAAAAGCAAAAAAAAAAATATATATATATATATAAAATATATTTAATATTTCTATATTATAATTTTATCATATTAAAATATATTTAATATTTTAATATTATATTTTTATAATAATAGAATATTAATATATATATTTGTAAATAAGAGTTTTAATATAATATTTAATATTATATTATATAGTTTTAAAAAAATATATATTAATATGTATATATTTATATAATTTTAGTTGTGGTTGTAAATTTAACATGCATAAGAAATTGTTGATTTAAATGGCATGATTTAGAAGTAATTAGTGAGTTTAAATTACAATGCTCTTAGTCAACTTATGGATTTTAGTTTAAAATGATGGATTTAATGGAACATTAGATTTGTTTTTGGTTGGTTAAGTTAAGTTAACTGTTTTAAAAATGAATATGTCGAAAAGAAGGAACAAATATTTATTTTTAAATGATGTTTTGTAAATGGTTGAAAATAAATGTCTAATTTATATTTATTTTAAAGCAGTTAGTGAAATTAAATATTTGATTTAAATTTATGCTTATGTCTGGAAGATACATTATTCAATTAGTTTTATTGTGGCAATAACTTATGAAATTTTATTAAAAGGATTTAGGAAATCCAAAGCAGGTTTAATTCGTGATTAATTGCTTGTTTGTATATGAGTCTCTTGTTATCACCTTATGGAATTTGTTTAGTTGGGGTTAACAAGTCTTCCAGATGAGGTCTTTTAAATATGTGGGTTGTGTCATGTTGTCAACCTATTTTGAATCCCTTGGGTAGTGCATGTTAGTTATCAGTTATTTACTCAGTTTCTACGAACGGGGACATTTTGTGTCTCCTAAGAAAGGAGTGGATTATGGGATCCGTGTCTCCTTGTAAAGAGTGACCTTGTTATGTGATTTTTTGCCTCCAGTGTTGGAGTGAGTTTCATTTTATGTCGTCTCCTGAGAAAGGCATGGTTGTGATATCTTGTTTGTTGCACTTTGTACCTTTGGTGATTGGATGGTGTGTGTGTTGTCAAGTAGAAGAGTGGTTTCCATTTGGGACCAGAACTCAGAAGAGGTAAGATTGGGTAACCTTCGGAAGTAGTTTAATCGAGTGATAACTAAAACAATACTTAGAAGATTAGGTGGCACTTATCACGAATCAAGATAATTATGCCTCACTCATGGACCCAAGTGCTTGGTTAGGCTTGAGATGGGTGGGCAGGCTTGGAACGGCAAGGTCATCTATCTTGTCTATACAAAAGGTATTTGATTCCGCATTAGTAAGTATGAGGGCCGAGGATCAGTAGAGGCCACTAGGATAACCCATTATGGGGGGCCAGAGTCTATGAAAATCCGCAGTGGGTAACTCATGACGAACTGTGTGATGACACTCTGTCTAGGACAACAATTGGTAATTGTTCTTTATGTGTATGGTTCTCTTAACATACTTTATCTGCTTTAGACCTGGAAGCAATATGACCATGTTAGAGTTTTATTTAAGTTGTACTTGTGTGGTACATGTGATTGGTGTAATATGTAACACCCCTCCGTTTTGTTTCTTGTTCAAGTTGCTTTATGCTATGTTTGGTTGCAATTACTTTGATACTAGATACATTTTGTTATGATGTTTTGATCGTTACTATTGAGCGACAACATTATTATGGGATGTAGTTATCTGATTATTGTTTCACATGTATTATGGATTAATGTTGTTGTAGAGTTAACATGAGATGTTATTATGAGATTACTGGACTATGATGGAAGTATCAGTTTTGATGAGTGTATTGGTGAAGAGGACGGTTTCGCATCACTCGCTTGCGAGCGCCCTGCGAATCCGTAATTCCGTCTTCACGGTGTGTATTATATGCTGGATATATTGTATGATGTGGTTTACTTGGTTGCAGGATTGCAGGTACATGACATCGACTCCACCTGGCTTCACAGGTTTGAGCGTGTCGATCCAACGGTTAAGTTGAACGGGAGATAGTAGCTAGATAACATGTGTCAAGTCTATACCCTAGCCTTAGTGTGTCATCAGTTGTGTGTGTCGAGTTATTGTCTATCTTGTTTTAATGTTATTTATTTGTGAAGCATTCTTGATTTGGAAATAGATATTTAAAATAATTGCATTTAAATCATGTTGATGGTTATTTAATTTAAATAATGCAATGTGGATAAAAGTTTATATTTAAATTAATTAATTATATTTAAATTATTTAATTAATTAAATTTAATCCAAGGGGTTTGAGTTTAGTTATTAAATAATTAAATTAATTAATTAAACGTAATGCAGGAGAATGAAAGGAAATAAAAGAATTAGAATTAATTTTGGAATTTAATTCCAACGTGTGGAATTAAATTAGAAATTGTAATTAAATGTTTATTTGAGAAATTGGTTGCAACTTTGGAAATTAATTTATTATTTCAAATTTCATTTTAAATTGAAAGTGGGTTTTTGAAAAGTGAAATTGAAATTGAAAAATATAATTTGCATGTAATGTGAATTAGGGTTGTAAATATTGAAATTGAAATATCTAATTTGCATGTAATGTGAATTAGGTATTTTTGATTTATAAGAATATATGTTTTAATTTTAGGGCAGAAAGTTTTTTTAGAAAAATACATTTTTACAGCAGGGAAGAAATTTTGGAAAAATTTGTACAAGGGTTTGAAGAAAGTTTGATTGAAGGAAAGATTGTTTACATTTGTTGGATTATGGATTGGATTCTTTGGAAGATTGAAGAAAATTCAAGAAATCTTTGGAAGAGGCTTGCATCTGAAATTCATCTCTTTCTATAGCTTCTTATACTAGGTTTTCCTCTTTGTGTTTTATTGTTCTTGATTGTTTTCTTTAAAATAGTAATGATTAAAGATTTGTTTATTAAATCTATTTTAGAAAATAAATTTGATATTAGAGGAAAAGAATTAAACAAATTTACAGCCTTTGCTTGTGAAAATTCTTGAATGAAAATTGTGAAAACCTTAGTTGAATTTAAATTATTTGGAGAAATTGATTTTATTGTTATTTAAATCAAACATAGAGATTGAACAATGCATTTAGAATGTTTTTAGAAAATGAAACTTTCTGTTTATTATCAAAAAACGGATTTTAAAATCTGCAGTATAGTTATATTTTCATGGTAAAATGGTCTGGTTGCGCCACCTATAACTTCACTTTCACAAACTGGGTTTTCAAGAAATTTAAAATGTTTTTGCATTCTGTAGTTTTCTTATCCCTGTCCAAAAATTTCAAATACCCAGATCGTAGTTTTTGAGTTATGCTTAAAACATGAGACTGCTGTTAAATTATTTTTCCATGACTGTTCTGAAAATAAAATAATAATAAATTGATATTGATAAATATTAATATTTTATGTATTGTTATTATAATATTAAAATATTATTTAATAATATTTTATATTATAATTTATAATACTAAAGTATTATATTTATTTATATTATTTTAAATAAAATTTGTATATTTGATTAGTGGAATTAATATTATAAACATATGGGAAAATTATTGTTTATTTTAAAATGGCATGTTAAAGTTTAATTGAAGGAGTTAAATATTTGATTTAAAGAATGCATAATTTAAAATTGAATTGTGAAATTTAAATCCATATGTAAAAGGTCCAATTATTAATTTGATTTAATTGGAAAAATATATTTATATTTTGGAATATTGATGATGAAGGATATTTTTTATTTTGAATTAATCAATTTGATATTTTGTAAACGATAGAAGATATGTTAAGGATTAAATATATTTAAATATATTAATTTATATTTAGTATAGGTATATTGAAGGTATTTATCCATTTGAGAGAATAAATAATATTTTATATTATTTTATTCTTTTGTTTGCAAATTGGGTATTATTAGTGTTCTAAAAGAAATAATTAGTATGTATAGAAAATGTATAGAGAAATATATTTAAATATATTGAAGAATTATAGAAATATTTATATTTAAATGTTTGTTTTATTTAATGAGATTTAATTAGAAATAATATGAATGCGTGGCCAAATAGATAAGCCAAAAGATATTTTTATACATTGATGAAATTGCATGTTTTTAAATGGATGGTTGATGAGACATAGACTCCGGATAGAAAATTGGAAAAGATTGTTTGCAATAGTGTTAGGTTGCATTAGAAGTAAATTTAGGAACTATCTCTATTGAAAAAGGCAAATAGTTATTATGTTTTATTTCCATAGAACAAATTAATCGTTATGATTGGAATATTAAAGAATCTATATAATTGAGTTTATTAATATATATGTTTGGTGTATATATAATATGGAGCATGTAAAATATGTTAAGGGTAAATTCATTATCGTATTTCGTTTTTTATAAGATGTATGCAATGTATTATTGAATAGAGATTTAAAAATGGATTGATTAGTGTATATGGAAAATGGATAGAGAAACAATATGTTATTATATTAAAGTGATTGAATGTATTAAATAGAAAATTGAATGAGATGTAAGATTTGGTTAGGAAATGGAAAGACTTTACTTGCATGGATTTGTGTCAATTTAAAAGTAAATTAAGAAGTTATTTTATTGATGAAGCAATCAATTATGTTATTTATTAATTTCTATTTAGATTAATTGAATCATTGTGATTGGATTATGAAAGAGATATGGATTTAGTATATACAAAAGTAGTATCTTCCTCATGTTTATCTTAAAAGATTTAATTATTTGTATTCAGTAAAGGGAAGTAAGTTTAATTGTTTTAGATTTTCAATAATGAAAAAGGAAATAGGGGTTATGATTATTTTAGATGATCTACTTATCATGTCTTTAACTTTGTCAACACTACCTATTGAATGAGTATGGATTTAGGAAATCCAAATATTAGATTTGATTGATGACTTGAATGCTTTTGTTGCTATGTCGTCAAGTTGCATTGTTGGTTTTGGGATCTAGTGTTAGTCCTAAATTATAAGTCTTCCAAAAGAACTTAGAGAATAAGGGCTATTGAATCTTTATGCCATCCAGTTGTTTTCCCTTGGGTAGTGCATGGCGTCTTATCAGTTTTACCCGGTTTTCATGAATGGGGATGTTTGCACCTCCTTGGTTTAGGAGCGGATTATGGGATCCGTGTCTCCTTGTATGGAGTGACCTTGTTATGTGGTTTCATCTTGTTGCCTCCTGTGAAAGGAGTGGACTATGTGTTGTTACCTCCAAGATGTTTGGAGTGAGATATTTTGTACCTCCTGTGAAAGGAGTGGACTATGTGTTGTTTCCTCCAAAATGTTTGGAGTGAGTTTCTATTATTTGTATCCTCCTTGTGTTGGAGTGGATTATGATGCCTAGTTGGTATGCACTTGTGGTTCCCTTGGTGGATTGTTTAGATGTGTGTTGTCGAATAGAAGAGTGGCTTCTGTTAGGCACTAGAGCCCAAAGAGGTAAACTAGATAACCTTCAGGAGTGATTTAAACAAGTGATAATTAAAATAATGTACTTAGAAGATTAGGACTAACTTCACATTAATCAATATAATTTAATCCTCACTCATAGACGCAAGGGCTTGTTTAGACTTGGGATGAGTGAGAAGGCCTGGAATGGCAAGATCAACTATCTAGTTTTTGCGAGAGGTAGTTGATTCCGCATGAGTGAGTATGAGTGCCGGGATTCGGTTGAGGCCACCAGGATTACTTGTGCCGGAGCCTATGAAGAATGCCTAGAGGAAATCTCATGACAAACCTTGCGATGACACTCTATCTATGACAACTATTGTTAATTGTTTTATGTGTATGGTTATTTGAACATACTTGATCTACTTTATGTCTGGAAGCAATGTGACCTATGTCAGTGATGTTCGAGTTGTACTTGTATTGTACTTGATGTGTACATGTATTGTATTTGATTTGTACTTGTATTGTACTAGATTTGTACGTGCATTGTATTTGATTCCTACTTGCATGGTGAATGAGTTGTATTTGATTCGTACTTGTATAGTGAATGAGTTGTACTTGTTAATTCATTTGGTTGGTTATAATAGTATGAGTCAGTATGAGTCTGCCTTTGGTTAGTGGTTGTAGATCTTTGTCCATGTTACTTTGTTACTATCTCCTAGCATGGGGGGTGGGCCTTCGGGTACCACATTGGTTGGGTGGAACATGCACCAAAACCGTTGGGTCCCCATCGATCTTCAGTACTTGGTGGCGAGATATCCAGATGGATAGCTCGCGGTTCTTGTTGTATTTTCTTGCATTGTAATATTTTAACTTGTATAAGTTATTTTATCCCTCTTATGTTTATGAGGTGAGATTTTATAATTGTAATACATTTGTACTATTGCCTCATTCTGGGAATGAGTGATGTATCTATTGGTTTAAGATAATGTCTATGAGATTGTATCTTAGTTGATTATCTTATTATGTTATGTGGTATTCTTATGATGTATGATGTTATTTCATACAATTCATACTGCTATGGTTATATGTAATATGTATGTGTGGGTTTAAGTAATCCTAACCTTGTAGCCTTAGAGGTTGTTGTTAATTAGTAAGTGAATGTGTATGTTAAATGCACTTTATAAAAAAAAAATTGGTTCGCTTATGATCTAAATTACAACTTCCTTTAGGCTTATTTGGTGGGGCATTACATAATACCCCTCCATTTTGCTCTATTGTGTGAACCATGTTGTTTCCTCTTTTATGCTTTAGTATTGTGTTGTACTTTGACTATGTACTTGGTTATAGTTGATCACTGTCTTATCGGGAGGTATTTTGATGTGACGATACTATATTTTGATGTGATTATTATGGCATGTTTGGAATTAGCATATGTGGATATTTAAATTTATGATATTTCATGCTTTCGATTATGCTACTATGTTGGATGCATTAGTTAGTACTACTATATTGGTGAAGAAGATGGTGTCGCATCACTCGCTTGCGAGTGCCCTATAATTTCGTGATTTCCTCTTCACGATGTGCCTTATTTATGACATATTATTGCATGTGGATACATTCTTTGTTCGTAGGTTGACAGGTACAGGACATCAACTCCACCTGGTTTCATAGGTTTGAGCGTGTCCAATGCCCAACGACATTCAATTGGGAGATAGTAGCTAGGATTTTCGTGCCAAGTCGTCACCCTAGTCGTAGTGTGTTATCGGTCCTAGTATGACCCAGTGGTTCTATTTTGTTCAATTTGTCTAGTTTCATTTTATTTAGGAAGTTAGAATAATGTTAGAAATGTGATTAGATTATTGAGTAATTTAATTTAATTAATAAATAATTTAATCTTATGGTAGATTTATTTTATAAATTGATTAAGTTATTTATGTTGAAATGATTTACATTATCTATTTTGGAAATGCATGCATATTTGAGTTGGAATTGAAAATTAAAAAAATGAATTAAAAGTCAATTTAGAAACTTGAAAATTCAAAAATTAAAAAAAAAAACAAAAAGATATTTCCTATTTTGTTTTCTGGAATTTATGAGGGTGGTTGTAGAATTTAGGGGAAAAATTTGCATTATCTTGAATTTCTTCACAAGTCTTGAGAATGGAGTTTTGGGAGAAAAATTGAAAAGAGGAGAGGAAGAAATTATGCAACTTAGTGGGTTTTTGGATTGAAGCTCGAAGATTCTGAGGAACTGAAGTGGGAATCAAGGCATCAACAGGGTCTTCACCCAACTTCAAAGAAAACAGGTTCATGTTCTTTAATGAAATTTTGTTTTCAATTTTATCATTTCAAATTTCTGTTTCATCTTCAATTTGGTCTTTTCAACTTGATAAAAACTTCATTTGGATGAATGAAATGTGTATATATATATAATATATATATACATTCTTATATATATATATGCTTGAGCTAGTTTTTCTTTTTAATTCCTCGTAAAGTTTGCTGGCAATTTTTAAAAAAAATTCAAAATTTGTAAAAAGACTGTGTTTTCTTAGTTTCTGATTTTTTCTTTAAAATAAAATAAACCAAAAAAAGAACAATCAAAATTTTTTAAGAAAAAAAATTAAAAAATTAAAAAAATAAAAACTAAGGTTGGGGGCCTCTCACAAAAAATCCACGGCTTTGGAAAACGCGTTAGGGTTTTCATGAATTTCGAGGCCAATGAAAATTACATTTTTTTAATATATAATAATATTCTATCATTATATTCTATAATATTAAATTATTAATATTTATTATGGCTTAAATAATATATATTAATATCTAATATTATATGTTATAATATTATATAATACTATTATATATATCTTTATATTTTTTTTAATCAATATATAAATATATATATATATATTTAATTAAATATATATACGATGTGTATATGTATGTTGGTAGAATGATTTATTTAATGGAAATAGTTAAGTGAATTGAAGAATTGAAACATAGTAGGGTTGGTTAAAATTTATACTTTGATTTTAAAATATTATTTTGATAGATGAATAACCTTGATATTAAATGATACGTTTTCATGAGTTGATTGTTTTAAATGATTACCTTTAAATGAGAAGACGAGAATTATTATTTTTACATTGTTGAATCTTGATTAATCTGATCATCTGGTTAATTTATCATTAATTAAATGCCAGTAGAGAAATTAAATAATTGTTGTTAATTTATCTCTTATTTGAAAGAACGAATTTAATCCAATCTGTTTACTGCAATAAATGGTTGAATGCTAATGAGGGAATGGGTTTAGTGAACCCAAAGCAGATTTGATTCTTGCCTTGTTTTGATCTGTTCGTATGGTCATTTGGAAAATGTGGGTCCTAACACTTAGCAAGTCTTCCAGTTGGGTTTTTAAGTTTGTGGGTTGTCGTACTGTGTAGTCAACCTTAGATGGCCTTGGGTAGTGCGTTTAACCAATTTGTTCCCCGATTATCACGAACGAGAGTGTATTGACTATATGTCATGGTTAGGGATGTGATATCCTCGCTTAGCACTTGTGTACCCTTGGGTTGTGGAGTTGTTCCATGTGTCATCTTAGAGGAGTGGCTTGTAACGAGAGCTGGCACATGAAGTGGTGCCAGGAGAACTCGTTGTAAGTTAGTTAATCCAGTGACAACTTAATTAATTGATTAGAGTATCAGGTAGTATCAAACACTTAATAAGATAATTATGCCTTGCTCAGGAACACAAGGGCTTGTAAAGATATGGGTTGAGATGAGAAGGCCTGGAATGGCAAGATCATTATCTTGTCCCTACGAAAGATAATTGATTCCGTATTGGTTTTCATGAGGGGCCGGAAGTCATTAGAGGTTACCAGGATAACCTAAGTTGGGGGTCGGGGCCTAGGAAGACTCGCCAAGATGTAACATTGTGATGACACTTCTCCTAGGTTGACGGTATGTTCGCATCAGTGATGTAGTTGATTATGTAATTTCTGGAAGCATTGTAACTTTGTGTTAGTGATGTCATTGTATTTATTTCAGTATGGTTATGTTAACCTTCTTGTAGAGGTAGATGTCCTTGGATAGAAATCCTTGTTACTATCTCCTAGCATAGGGGGTGGACCTTTGGGTTCCGCTTGGTTGGGTGGAACATGCACCTCTATCCATTGGGCTTCCTTCATATTCATGTGGACGAGACTTCCAGTTGGAGAGCTTGTATGATCCAATTTCATTTCATGCCTTGTTATTTCAGTTGTTCTTATGATGTATTATCCCTCATTGTTATCGAGGTGGAATTTGTAATTGTATCCTTATTTATTGAACTTGCCTCATTCATGGAATGAGTGTTGTAACCTTATTGTTTAATGAATAGATTAATGAATTTGAAAGTTATCTCTTATGCTTGTGGTAAAATCATCTTACTTGGAATGTATGTGTTATTACATTAATTAAATAATTGACTTGGTTTATATTCATGTTTTTTGTTGAGGTTCTATATAACCTCTATCTCGTAACAATAGAGGATGTTGGCATTAGTTAGTAAACTTACTTATTAATTGTACTTAAACAAAAAAAAATTATTATGTTTAAGTAGTTCCTTGCAACTTCCTCTAGGGTTGTGTGGCGGAGCATTACAATTGGTTGTTTCAATTTGGTTTAGTTTTGTGTTAGCCTGTGTCTAGAGGTAGATGGTCTTGCCTAGGATTCCTTGTTACTATCTCCTAGCACGGGGAGTGGGCCTTTGGGTTCCACTTGGTTGGGTGGTGTGCACCTAAATTTGTTGGGCTTTCTTCTTGTTCATGTGGACAAGATTTCCACTTGGAGAGCTCGTTGGATTCAATTTCAATTTTTGCTTCATTTCTTTTCAGTTGTTCTTGTAATTTATCACCCCTCAGTTGTTATCGAGGTGGAAAGATGTAATTGTAATCTTATTCTTTGGACTTGCCTCATTCGGGGAATGAGAGTTGTAACCTTATTGTTTAATGAATGGATTAATGAAATTGGAAGTTATCTCTTATGCTTGATGTAAATTAGATTAATTGGAATGTATGTGTTATTTATAATTTTAAAAAAAGACATGGTTTAAATTCATGTTTTTTGTTGAGGTTCTATATAACCTCTATCTCATAACCTTAGAGGTTGTTGGAATTTGTTAGTGAACTTGCTTATTAATTGCTCTTAAAAACAAAAAATTGGCCAGTTTAAGTAATTGTTTGCAACTTCCTCTAGGGTTGTGTGGTGGGACGTTACAATAATCATACTATTATTAATATTAGGAGTACCATTTTCCAACTTAAATTATCAATTATAAGCATTAGATCAAGTTTGCGTAGTACATCGATCCAACACGACTAATCTTGCTTATAAATCCAAAAAAAGTATAGAGAAAAACTTCTTCCGGAATCTTGCAGTGTAAACCCACCTTTCTTCCAAAACCAATTGCTTTGAAAAATAACATAACCTCCTTTTTCATTAATTCCCAATTAAATGCAATTCACAAAATTAACTACCTGATTGCATGCACTCATAAATGAACGGGCAATTAAAACTGAGTAAATGAGCAAGTTACAATCTTCCTAACATCTAGTTCCAATTCAAGTATTTTACAAATTCAATTCAAAACAACTTATTTAAAAATATCAATTTTGAAATCATTCATGTTGCTCAATCATAAGCAATTACATTTAATTAACCTTAAATAATATTCTATTTTAATACTCTTTCATAAATTAAATCTTCTAACATTTAAATTAAGCTTTTAATTTAAATGTAATCAAACGTAACCATTAAATCTAACATTGCAATTAATCACAGTTAAAGTTAATACTTATGAATAAAATCATTTAACCAATTAAATAAATCAATCTCAAACATAACCATCAAATGAATGACATGACGAAACAAACTTCAACTAAAAACAAATGGATAGCGAACAGGTACTCATTCTTTTCAGAACGATGGCTAACGATAGAGGACCAAACACTATCTCCCATCAACATATTTCCATTGGCCTTGGGACGCTCAAACTTGACGAAGCAGGTGGAGTCGATGCCTGTACCGGCAAACTACATCAAATGACAATGTCAACCATATCAACACATATATTGGAAAACACACCATGAAGAAGAGTCATAGCGTAGCAGGGTACTCACGAGTGAGTAATGCTACACTATCTTCCTCACTAGTATTGACATGCATCATAACATCATAAACATCAAATACATCATAATAACATCATTACCATACAAAAACAACATAAACCATAATACACACATATCCATCATAATGTCATCCTAAAAACATAACTAGATGCTCATATTGTCAACTGTATCATCTATAGAGTATAGCAACTAACATAGCACCAATGACATACTGAAATAATGTAATGTCGCATCCAAAACAATTAAATGACCAACAAACAACCAAAAGCAAACTGAAACAATAATGTCATCTGGAGGGACACTACATGGCACATTGTAAGTTTTTTAGATCAATAGGATAAATCCTCATGTATGATTACTAGAGTTCCTCACATTTGGTTACCCACGAGGGTTGTTCCCCTCCTCATGGCCACCAATTTGGATGCAACCAAAATGATAGGGAAACTCTTGAATCCAAATCACATTATTCTCATCCCATTTCTAGATGAGTTAGGGGTAATTATACTTGTAGGTGATCACATGATTCGTACTTCCTTCAACCTCCTTACATATTAATGATCAACTTGCTCTTGGATTTTTAGAGATAGGTGAAGATTTTTGACAATTTCCCTCACCTAGCTCTAGCAATTTATCCTATTTTTTCTTAGTCATATGATAATTAAGATAAATAAGAAGGTGTTATTAATGGTTGGGATATTATCACTTATGACTAGTCCCACTGATGTTTGTAGCATGCCTAATGATTGTGACCCTCTCCTTGATGCTTTATCTCTCACCAAATCAATAGATATGTTATATTATTTTTTTCTTATTTTTGGGCTTGGCCCCACTTATATTTTGAGGGTTTGCATGAAATATCCCAATCCAAAATAATTGTATTTTGGCACACAATATTCAGTTTTACTATTTAACATAGATCTCATAAAACTCAAATTTAATCACTATTTGCATCACATTATAACAATATCATTTTGAATAGTAACCTAAAAAATAACAAAAGTAGCTCTTGATCCTTTCATTATTACAATAAAATATGATTTTTTTTAAAAAATAGACTATAACTTCATTAGATGTAACAATAATAAACTATCATGAGCATACCATGACAAACAATAAACAACACCAATACAATATGGTTGAATCCACGAATAATGAAGAAGCTCCAATGTGACATATAAGCGAGATCATCCTTTAGCCAAAGGGGTGGCATCCTTTATCCTAGTGTCTTCCCATTAGCTTAGAATGTTTCATATTGTCCTTATACAAGTGGGAGTGGGTCAAGTTCCATCGAACTTGTTGGTTCCCAAAATTACAGATTGTGAACCCTAAGAGTATGCCAAGCACTATGGTCATGTTTACAATGTTTTAGCAAACGAATGAAGTCAACCAATATGGTTTGGAACTCCCTGCCCTTCAAGTTTTTCTAGACCTAGGTAGGTGTACCTTTGAAAATTGAGTAGATTAAGGATTTTAAACTTTGATTATCTATTCCACATTGGCATATAAATATGAAATAGATGCAAAAATAATAACTATTCCTACTCCTAATGTTTGAAATTTGAATGTGTGAATGAGGTTTTTATGAAGTATTATTTTATAATGAATATGACCAGTGCTTTCTATCTACTTTGGGAAATGAAGTCAAGATGTGTATGATAAATGTTTCCTACCTCTTGTCTTAACTCAAATTATTTGGCACTTTTCAGATGTTTATACCTTGTATAAATGTGCAAGGTTGTCAATTATCAAGCTCTTCTTACAAATCCCAATGATATCTTTCTGAGTTACTATGATATTTGAAAGGATTTTAATTCTTTCTTGAAGGAAACCAGTTAAGATGATTAATTTAAAAGGGTTTTAATTATGGGCAGAAACCAATTAAAAATAATCTCTTAAAAGGAATTTGTATTCTCTTCTTGCAGAATCCAATCAAGAAAATCACATAGAAGCAACAAGTGTGTCTTGAAAAATTAAGTATATACTTGATATATTCAATTTGAATAACAAGAAAAGACCATTCTAGAGACAACAAAGATAACATATATGAATCAATATCAACAAATAATTGAACACCAAAATGTTGGACACTAGATTAAAGCTTCTTCTCAATTGATTTGATTCAAAGGATTATATGGCTCATATCAGAAGTCTTTGTTTCTAAAATTATTTTATATTTCCTTACCCTATTCTCTATTCACTTTTTTATTTCTATGATATATACATTAAATATTTCCAAGGGTTATGACCCTTCACATATCTGTCCAGTGCAATGCTTCATTAATTATCTTTGACAAATAAAATATTCCATATTGTCCTTATACAAGTGAGAGTGGGTCAAGTTCCATAGGACTTCTTGGTTCCCAAAATTACATATTTGCAAACCCTAAGAGTATGCCAAGCTCTATGGTTAGGTTTACTCTGTTTTTGAACTCCCTACTATAACACCCCACCCCGCAACCCTAGAGGAAATTGCAAACAACTACTTAAACAGGCTAATTTTTTTTTTTTGTTTAAGTACAATTAATAAGCAAGTTCACTACTAAATCCAACAACCTCTAAGGTTACGAGACAAAGGTTATATAGAACCTCATCAAAAAACATGAATATAAACCATGTCAATTATTTACTTAATAAAATAACACATACATTCCAAATACGATAATTACATCAAGCATAAGAGATAACTTTCAATTTCATTAATAATAATTAAACAATAGGGTTACAACTCTCATTCGCCAAATGAGGCAAGTCCAAAACATAATTACAATTACAACGTCCACCTCGATAACAACTAAGGTACAAAATATTACAAGATCAACTGAAATGAAATAAAGAAAGAACTGATATTGAATCCAACGAGCTCTCCAACTGGAAGTCTCGTCAACATGAACATGAAGAAAGCTCAACAGATTTAGGTGCATGCCACCCAACCAAGTGGAACCCAAAGGCCCACCCCCCATGCTAGGAGATAGTAACAAGAAATCCTAACCAGGGACATCTACCTCTAGACACATGCTAAATCATAACTGAACCAAACTGACACAACCAAACACATGTACAACACAAGTACAACTCAACATGGTCTAATTGCTTCCAGAAATAAAGCAGATCAATTATGTTACGAGAACCATACATGTAGAAAAAGTACCAACTATGGTCACATCAGGTATGTTAAGGAAACCAAACCCATAATAATCAAATGCCGACTATTATCCTAGACAGAGTGTCATCACACAACTCATCATGAGTTACCCACTGCGGATCATCAAGATGGTGGCCTCAAACCGATCCCCGACCCTCATACTTACTAATGCGGAGTCAAATACCTTTTGTACAGACAAGATAGATGACCTTGCCTCACCAAGCCTTCCCACCCATCCCAAGCCTAACTAAGCACGTGGGTCCATGAGTGAGGCATAATTATCTTGATTAGTGAGAAGTTAGTCCTAATCTTCTAAGTATTGTTTTAGTTATCACTTGATTAAACAGCTTCCGAAGGTTACCCAATCTTACCTCTTTCGGGCTCTGGCCCCAAACAAAAGCCACTCTTCTACTTGACAACACACATACCATCCATACACCAAGGGTACAAAGTACAACACACAAGATATCATGACCACTCCTTTCTCAGGAGGTGACATAAAATGAACTCACTCCAAACACTAGAGACAACAAATCACTTAACAAGGTCATTCCTTACAAGGAGACACGGATCCCATAATCCACTCCTAAACCAAGGAGGTACAAAACATCCCCGTTCGTGGAAATCGGGTAAATACTGACTAGACACCATGCACTACCCAAAGAACTCACAATAAGTTGCCAAACATGACACGACAACCCACATGACGGAAAACCCCATCTAGAAGACTTATAAAACTTTATAACTCAATTTCCCCAAATGAAGACTGAAACTGATCACAATCACCATGAGCAAGAAGATGTGAATTAAATTCTACTTCGGATTTGCTAAATCCATTTCTTCTTTACATTCGGTACTCTATTGAATTAAATAAATTGAATTAAAATACGTCTTTCTCAGACAAGGGAGCAAATGAAGACTCAATATTTAATTTCCTAATTTCTCTTAATTAATAAAACAACATTTACACCTTCAATTCAAAACTATCATTTTAAGATAACAATATCTCCTTTACAAAATAAAACATCAATTAATTACAATATTAAATACGTCCTTGCAGATATAAATCATTTTAAGGCCAAGGGCCTCATTATTAAAACATGAAATCTTCAAATCTAATTTGTCTTTCCAAAATAATATTATTTTAAAATAAATTCAACAATTTGTTTAAGAACATCATATTTTAATTTCTTCAATTAACCTTACATCATGCCTTCAATAAATCATCTTTTAAAAAGGATATAAACACTTTGTATATTTTGCATATGAATATATTACATATATACCCCTACAAATAATTATTTGATATATATACGTAAATAATATTATAATATTATATATTATAATATTAAATATTAAATATTAAATATTATAATATTAAATATTAAATATTAATATAATAAATATTAATATTATAATATTATTAAAATATAATAATAAAATATTATTCTATATATAAATACTTATTCTATTAAGAAAAAACCCGCATCCAAAGGCGTCCTTGAACCGCACGCCAACCCTAAGGGTTGGGCAGCTGCGTCGGTCAACGCGCTAAGGATGGTTGGGCGGATTTGGGCACCGGCTGTGGGTTGCAAGTGGCGGCCATTTTTGCGCAGGGCGTAGGCAGGTTTGGGTGGGGCAGCGGCTGTGTGTAACACAACCGACCCCTACCAAGAGTGGCGACTGTGTTAACACAGTCGCCCCACTAGGTGGGTGGCGGCTGTGTTAACACACTCGTCCCCTTGCTGGTGACGGCCGTGTAGGGAGAGGTGGCGATGGACAGAGGAGGTGGGGGGGTTGCACTGGGCATGGCTCACTCCACCCGCCTCCCATGGGCACGGTGGGGGTTGAGCCCCTAGCGACCTCCTAATGCACATTTTTTTTTATATTTTTTATATTTTATTTTTTTTATTAAAGAAAATCCCTGCGGATTTAGAAATCCGCACACACAAGGGCATTTTTTAAAATTTATTTCAACAACATAATCCCCCACAAAAATCAAAATTAAATATATATAATTTATATGTATATACATACATACATACATACATACATACATACATATATATATATATATATATATGAATACATTTAATTATCTAATTTTTGATTTGCAAATCAAATTGAGCTAATAATTTTCAAAACAATTATTTGCAACCAAGAACACAAAGTTTTTTTCTTGAAGAAATATTTTCCAACAAAGGTTTAAAATTGAAACAAAATTTAACATGAAGTTTCCATTATAGATCAGATCTTGAATGTTCCAAATATAATATTCAACTACAAAATATAAGTAAATGCATTTTTTTCCAAACAATCAAATTTAAAAAGAATGAACCTGGTTTCCTTGAGTTTGTGAGGGAATCCAGACGGTGTTTAGATTCCAACCTCAGCTCCACAGATTTTCACAGTCACAATCCAAAACGCACCAAATGCAACAACTCTCTCTCCTCTATTTTTCCATTTTTCAAAACTTCATCCTCCTAAATTATGAAGAAAAATTCCATAATAAAGAAATTCCAAAAATATCTCCAAAATATTAGTGCAACCACCCTCATCAATTTCGGAAAACAGAAATAGAAATATCTCATTTTTCCAATTTTGAATTCAAACTTCAAAAAAATGCAACTTAAATCATTTTCTTTTATTTTCAATTTTAATTCCAATTTCCAATTAAAATATCAATCAATTCAAACAAGAAACTTAATTCAACATCATAAATTTAAATAATTAATAAATAGATTTAATCAATGATTAAATTATTTATTAATTAAATTAAATTAATAATAAAATAAATTACATTTCAACATAATCCCAGATCAAATTAATCCACAACTTAAATACATTAACTCATTTAATTACCCTTTTTAACTTGCAATTAAATAAAATCAAGGCAAGATGATCAATCATAAAAGCAACATAACTCGACTAACACCAGACGACACACTAAGACTAGGGTGATGACTCGGCACGAAAAAACTTAGCTACTATCTCCCAATCGAATACCGTTGGGCATTGAACATGCTCCAACCTGTGAAAATAGGTGGAGTCGATGTCCTGTACCTATCAACTTGAAAATCAAGTAAATAACAACATATAATATAAATAGCATAAAATACACAACGTGAAGAGGAAATCACGAGATCACAGGGTGCTCGCAAGCGAGTATTGCGATACTGTCCCCTTCACCAATACAATGCAACTAACTGACAATTCTAACATATTAATATAATACAAAGCATAAAACATCATTGATTCCAATAATCCATTTATGTTAATTCAAAACATGACATAAAGATAACATCATATTAAAATACCATCACATCAAAAGATAACATTAACGTCGCTTTATAGATAGCGATCAAATAGAAGCCGGGTACCATAGTCAAGGTACCAATAGAAAGTACAACATAAAAGAGCAGACCACTGTTCAACCAGAAGCACAAAATGGAGGGGTATTACACCTACTCTTCAAGTTTTGCTAGACCTAGGCGAGTGTACCTTTGACAATTGAGCAGATTATGGATTTTAAAGGTTGTGTGTACTCTTCAAATTTGATTATCTATTCCACACTGGCATGTAAATATGAAATAGATGCAAAACTAAAAGCTATTCCTACTCCTAATGTTTGAAATTTGAATGTGTGAATGAGGTTTTTATGAGGTATTATTTTATAATGAATATGACTAGTACTTTCTATCTACTTTGGAAAGTGAATTCAAGATGTGTATGATAGATGTGTCCTCCCTTCTGGCTTAACTCAAATTATTTGGCACTTTTTAGATGTTTATACCTTGTATAAATGTGCAAGGTTGTCAGTTATCAAGCTCTTCTTACAAATCCCAATGATATTTTCCTGAGTTATTGTGATATTTGAAAGGATTTAAATTCTTGCTTGAAGGAAACTAGTTAAGATGATTAATTTAAAAGGATTTTAATTCTGGGTAGAAACCAATTAAAAATAATCTCTTAAAAGGAATTTTAATCCTCTTCTTGCATAAACCAATCAAGAAAATCACACAGAGGCAACAAGTGTGTCTTGACATTTATTAAGTATATACTTGATATATTCAATTTGAATAACAAGAAAAGACCATTTCAGAGACAACAAAGATAACATATATGAATCAATATCAACAAATAATTGAACACCAAAATATTGGACACCAGATTAAAGCTTCTTCTCCATTGATTTGCTTCAAAAGATTGTACTGTTCATATCAAAAGTCTTTGTTTCTAAAATGATTTTCTATTTTCAACCCTATTCTCTATTCGCTTTTTTATTTCTATGATATATACACTAAATATTTCCAAGGGTTATGACCCTTCACATATCTGTCTAGTGCAATGCTTCATTAATTATCTTCAAGAAATAAAATATTTTATTTTAACTTCCTTTTGTCATTCCATCCCATGAAAAATAATTTTAATGATTAACATCATTACCCTTTGTTTGCTGACAATTTCACGTTTGCACTTTCACCCAATCCGATAATAAAAAATATCCTTTGGGTAAAAATAATTACCCACTCCAAGAATTTTATACTCATTTAATTCCTCTGGTGAAATTGTTTCACTTCTGAGTGAAAATATTTATAATTGCATGTTACATTTAAACTTCATTCCCTAAAATAAATTTACACTCGTGTTGTGATTACTTTTATGTGTTTTTACCTTTTATGCTTCCCCATTTTTCTT
>VCHN02004990.1:0-10638 GCA_007115665.2 Sequoiadendron giganteum
TAGTTCCCCAACGACAGGAACTTCAGTTTTATCCAATTGAGTCACCTTCTTGTTGGTGTGGAGCGGGATTAGGCCCAATCTTTCACATACCTTCAAAGGCATTACATTGCTCGAAGCTCCGGAATCAATCAAACAATTGTGTAGCATTTTTCCGAATATTCTGACTGAAACCAAGAATGGGGCCGGTTCATCTTTCCCTTGATAAAACACCACTGGTTTTCTTCTCTCATCTGCTACTTCATCTTTCTTGTTCGGCTAGACTTGCCTGCCTTGGGTCGCATCCCCTATATTCTGCCTTTGCTTCACAGCATCATCAGGCTGAGAACCCCTCTCAGCCTTGATCCTTCCAGGAATGCTGGCGGAATTCAATACCATGCCTTCAAAGTTTTGAGGCCATTGTGGTGCTTCCCATGAATCATAAGGTGCTTGGGGCACATTTTGCACTACATTTGTGTTCGGTGCTGGACAAGGCTGCATAACAGTCTGGGGGTTTCTTGGCACATTGGGTGCCTCTTGTGAAGTACTCCTTGCGGTGGTGGTTTCAGTCAATGTCCCCAGAAGAGTGTCTCGTACTTCTTGGACCTTCATCAACTCATAGAGTGGTAAACTGACCTTTATCTTCTTAAATTCCTCCAATACAAAGGAGCTCAGCTTCTTTATATCTTCTCTAGGAGAATTCTCCTTTTGTCCTCGGACTAACTGGTAAACTAGCTGTTGAGGCATTTGTGGTCCATTTGATCTTGCTTGTGTGGGTCCCTATTGCCTATACTCTAGAGAGTCTTTTGGTGCAACCGGCACGTTGCTCGCATTGGGGTGCGGGGGTGTTGTAAAGTTATTTGGTGGCGTTGACGAGGTCAACGGTTCCCTTTGAGGATAACCTCTTTGATACACTTTAGGGGGACCATTTCCAGTGGTCTGGAGAGCTTGTACCTCTCTAACTCCTTCCACCAAGACACTATTGTTAAGAGGCGGAAAACTATAACCGTCTTTGCTTAGGGGCTCATCTGGTGATACATACGTGGCATGAGCCTTTGAAGGCATTTGAGCCGAAGTTGGTGGAAACCTCTGATTAACCGACGGAGGTGTATAACTTTGAAATTCAGGTGGAAACTTGAAGTCTTCCAAGATCAAGGCTTGATCATATCAGGGTGCTGGAACTATTTCATACCCCGTAACTGGAGGATCCTCTGTCGGTTCTGCATTCTTCACCTCTCCTCTGAAAATGTCAGCGGCAACTTGGAACTCATGGCACTGAAGCTCAGAGTGCTGATTAGTATTGTGTAATCTACACCATCTTGACAAGGCGGCTTCTGCTAGATATACTCTGTCTGCAGGACGGTTCTCAGGAGGAGGCGGATTGTCCAATGGTGAAGGGACTCCTCCGTTATTAGACCCTGTATTCCAAGATCTCTTCTGGAACCCTTGATTATTGTTTCTGTATCCATGATTGTTCTCCTGATTGTATCCTTGATGGGCATCATGGTGATGATTCGGAGGATTATTCTGATATCCTCGGTTAGCACCTTGGTGTGCTTGATTGTTCCTTTGCATGGCTTGAATCTGATTATTTTGATTTTTGAGGTATGTCACCTCAGTTGACAGCTTCTTTACTTGTTCCACCAGACCTTTTATTTCATCTCTTTCCTCTTGAGTCTGTGTCGGTGGTGCTGTGCTTTGCAGATAGACAGGCTGTGCGACTGACGCTTGAGATGAAGGTACTCCAGGGTGGAGAACCAACTGATTTGATGGCGCGATTGCCTGGTAAGATGGTTGTGGAACTGGATTTAATGCTAGAATTTGCTGATTCCAGGTTTGTATTTGACCGCTCGTAAAACTTAAGCCAGTGTATAGTGAGGGACCAGTTGTATTTTGTCCCATGTTTTTGCTCACTTCAATTGCCTTAGCATAAGCTAAGTTCATATCGGTGGGAGTGGGGTGAGCTTCTCTCACAAACATTGCATTTAAGGGATCCAAAGCGGCGTAGTAATTCTCCCTAGCATCCATGATAGTGTAAGGAGTTCGTAATCTTGTGAGAGCCTTCTGGAATCTATTGTTAAACACATGAATGGGCTCTTTTTCTTGCCTCCTTACTTCCACAAACTGTCTGAACAATTCCGCGGGAGTGATGGGAATATCAAACTTTCCGATGAAGGCCGTCTTCATCTGCTCCCATGTTCTGATTGAACCGACCGGCAAATGTATGAACCAATAATGGGCCTCTTCTCCCAAGGAATAGGGGAATAACCTGCAAGCCACATCAACATATGCAATCTGTCTATTGTGCAGGTGGTCCTCAAACATTTTGATATGATCCTCAGCAGTGCGGTTCACGTCGTGGACGTGGAACTTGGAGCAAAAACTCTCCGGGTTCTTTGGCATGTCGTGATAGTCGGCAAACTCCAGTGGAGATGGGTTGGTAACCAACCAGGTAGCACCGTTTGCAGCTGGCTGAGCCATTGCTGGTCGCCTTTGATATATAGTTATTTGACCTGGTTGCTGCTGAACAACAACGGGCATAACTTGAACTAGTTGTTGCTGTTGAACTGCTACTGGCATGATGTCTCGTGCAGGTCCTTGTTGGGCAAACCTTGAAATGCTAGGCGAAGTTCTGAATAAGCTTTAGACTTCTTCACCGCTCACTGCTTCTTCACTTGATTGAGCTTCTTCGTTTGATAAAATTTCCTCGCTTGAGGGAACTTCCCCGTCTGATCGAGTACCCTTCTTCTTCCTTGTTCTGGTAGGTAGCTCTAGCTCTACAAGTTCCTTGGCTGAACTGGGTGCAGACCTCAAAATTCTTTTCAACTTATCCGGCGAGAAAGAACTGATGCGATCCAAGGTGGAGCTACTTCTTTTACTGGCGACGCATGGGAGCAAGTGGCTGTCTTTGATTCAACAAATCTCTTTCAATAGCAACTTGGATCTTGATAGCCTTTTCTTCTTCTTCTTGCAACACAAAGCTCGTCCGCATGTACTCAGCTGCACTTCTCTTTGTTCTCCATGCGAGGTTGTTCAATCCTGAAAGAATATCTTCTTGATCGTCGTTGAATCCCAAATTTGGCTGCAACACCGGAAATATCTCTCTATCAGGTAGCACCATCTTGGTACATTATACTTTTATAATTCCTTTTGCTTCACTATAAAAAGTAGTGCCCTCCTTCTAGTGCCAATTCTGTTGCGTTAGGAGGAGAGGTGAGCATAAAGATGATACAACAGTGGCGGCGCAAAGAGTTCTTCCCTGTTTCAGTCTCAAGTGAACTACGTTCGGCCCTCCTTCTAGCGCCAATTCTGTTGCGTTAGGAGGAGAGGCGAGTATATGGTTGATATAAAAGTGATGAGCACAAAGTTCTTCTCGTTAAGCCCTCCTTCTAGCGCCAATTCTGTTGACGTGTTTTTTATGACGACATCAACACAGAATAAAAATGCCCAACGGTCATTCTATTCTCTCTTGATCAAAGTATTCCGCATGCTAAGATTGCGTGAAAGTTCATGCGTTCAACTCCAAGGTTCCTTTAATGCGAATAGACTCAGTTGGCTAATGTGAATATGCTGGGTATTCAAGGGGACTTAAATGGTTAATTGATTTTGTGAAGCAATTGGATATGAATGATTTGAAAGCAGTGTGCTCGATTTCATTAGCGAGAATCTTGAATTGAAAGGGATAAGGATAGGTATTCAATCTGCTTCTAAAGGGTGGGGCGAGGTCGACTTAACATCTTCAAACCGGAAGACTTTGCTTCACCGTCTCCTTCGAGACGGCTTTCAGACAAAGTTAGTGCCAATCTTCAGGATGAAAAGGTGGTCAGTAGCAGCACAACATGGCTACCCTGCATCTCCCGATGCATCTGGACATATGAACTACAATTGAAGTTAAGGTGCCAATATCAGGTTATTGCCTTGAGCGAACTTACCATCCAGTAAAGTCGGCTAAGTGAAGCATGGATGAAAGAAGATATGCTCAAATGCTTTATACAATTAACAACTATTGCATAAAATAAAGTCTACTCTGCTCTATCTACTTGAATTGGAAAGACGAACAAGCCTTGCTAGCTACTCACAATAGAAGATAGAACCACCAAACAATGATAAATCTAAATCTTTATATTATGAGAGTGTTAACAACAACTTCTTACAAAGTCCTCAATGGGAAAACTTCTTTTCCTCCTCAATCTAAGCTAACTTCTAAGCTAAATGCTATATGCCTTCTACTCTCGCTCTGATTCAATTCTTGATCTAATGTCTAATTGATTACAAATGAGGGGGGATGCCCCTTTTATAGTTAGCCCATTTCAATGGACGGTTCGGATTCAATTACAATAAAGGGCTCAGATCGAGCCACCTATGCCCTAATTAGGGTTTCTGCCCTAAAAACCGCCACTGAGGGGAGTGGGGCAATAAATGCACAAAATATTCTCCACTCCCCTGCAGGAACCACAATGAGCAATTAATGCCCACTATCTTCTTCTAGAAGATCTTCATCAAGCAGCGCGTTCCCATTCTCCTGTTCTCGGACTGCAAACTCGATCAATCGGGCCAATACCACTTCAACCTCCTGGGCAGAAATCGGTGGAATATGGTTGAGCTGGAATTCCAAGACCGCTACCGTCTGACCGTGCCGAGTGTAAGACTTCTTCCATGCCACCAAGGCGTCCTGGGTATTCTGGATTATATTGGAGAAAGTGGAGACATTCTCAAAGTCATCCAGGACAAGCGACCTCGCTGCTGAGAAGAATGGAGCCAGTTTGTCTTTCAAGCCATCAGCAGTTATTTCCTCTGGGGCCAACTTTCTAGCAAATATGGCTTCTAATGTATTAAGGACTCCCTCCAAGATGTTACCCATTGCTTTCCTCACTCTAGCTGAATCTGACCTTGCTGCATCGTGAAATCCACGGCCTGTGACCACCGAGGAGTACCAACTGGTGAAATCATACCTGTCACCATCCTGAATCACACCCCCATCCACCAAAGTTTGCAGAGGTATATGCATCAAAGCCCCCAAACGAAGTACAGTCTTCGTCTGATAGATGCGGGTATCGCCCCAAGCCTGATCCACCATGTCAATCCGTGCCAAAATACTTGAGGCCTGCCGATAAGCATTGGCGAGGTCCTCCATGAATTTCCTTGTCTCAGTACGAACATGGCTAACCCACTTGTCCGCTTCCATTTCCATCTTCTTTAAATCTTCTAAGCCAACAACTGACTCACTTGGAAGCTCTGGTGGACGTTCTACTGTTGGGTTTGCTGGTTCACATGGACGTGCTAGACTCTGCACATATCCTATCAAGATTTTGTGCTCCTTCTTCAATTTCTTATACTTCCCCTCCGTGCGGAGCAACTGATCCTTCAATGCTTGATAGGAGTTATCGAACTCCTCAACAATTTGGGCTCCCGTAGGACGACCCAACTCTATGGTGGTGATCACATAATTTTCAGGCCTCTCCTCGGTTCGATCACAATCCTCTCTCGGAACTGCCACTGAAGCGTGCGAGAGCCTGACTCATCAGTCGAGATCTTTGAAAACTTCCTGGCCCTCTTCTTTTCTGGTGGCGCACTGATCCTCCTAAGGAACTCCTCCATCTCGATGGCTGGATCCGTATCATCCTCGGGTTCTCTTCTCATTCTGTCCGAAAGCCAATCCGGCACCATCTGCTGCGGATTGCAAATGACAAGGGGCTGCTCTTCCGTTGCCTCCACCTCGTGCACTTCTTCTCTTCTTGCACTGTTCTGCTCGGGCTCATCATCTTCCACGAGCTGCGTATCTCCTGACCCTTGGGTCCCCTGTTCTGTGTTTTCCTCTTCCTCCAATGTCATGTCCAACATCTGTTGGAAACGAGTGTTAGCCACTGTTTCCTCTTCTTCCTCTTGTCGGCCAGCCCTGGATGCACTGACGCTTATACTATCTGATTCTCGGATGTTGGGTTGATCCACCTCCTCAAGCTCCCGCTCTTCACCCAATCCTGCCCTCTGATCAGCAAATAATGAAATCACTCTCAAACTCGAAGCCTGAGTTTGTGAGTGCATAGGTGATGCTTGTTCCATCCTCAACGATATCGGCTGGGTTGGTGCTTCTACTTGTGCTTCCGGTGTTTGAGCAACCTGTTTTCCCCTTCTCACTGATAGCGGCCTTGGGTCACCCATCAAGCTATAAGTAAGGGCGATCGATCTGCTCTTAATTCTACATACATGTCTATCGACCCAAGCTCTTGTGAAAGTCAACACCGGAATACAGAGCGTGTCCAAGTCCATGATTTCTGGCTTGGACCAATCAGGTGGTGGGACCGGAGTATCCCTGACTAAACCATAGTCGGGGTGTATAATGTTGACATCCTCTTCCACCTGGTCGAGAACTGGGATGATCTCACATTCCCTGATCAATTTGAGGGGAAGCCTAGAAAACATCCTTTTCCTTATTTCAACCTCATCAACAACATTTGCCCAAAAGTCCTTAATGTGGGCCTTGTGTTGGTACTCGACGTTCTGTATCATTCGGATGTTTCTGTACAGATCAAAATCCTATCTACCTGTGTGATACGATAGATGATAGAATTGTAGCTCATCCTCTGCCTCTCGAGCTTCCTACAAGGAGGGATACACCTCAGTGGAATTTCCCATGGCAATAGGAAATTCAAGTCCACCCTTCTTCTTCTTTTTCTGAATCTTATCATAGGCGATCAATTGCCTAGATATTTCCAGCATTATAATGTGATCGGTGGGGTACCTTGGTAGCTGGTATGGATACAAAGTGAACCCCTGCAGCCTAATGTAAGTGAATTTCGGAAATTGGATGAGCCAATATCCGTATTCCTCGATCAATGCTTGTGCCTCTTTGGATATTCTTTGCTGCATTCTCCGCTGAAGGGTCCTCGTAATGTGCATTGTGAATGCATCATTAGCCCGTTTGTAACTGGCAGGGTTAGCTAGATGCAACTGTGTGCAGGCCTCATGGATTTTGAACTGATCAGGTGCATAGCCTATTGGCTCCTTGTATGTAATCCCTCGGTACTTGGTCATTCTTGCCAGCATATATATCAAATACGAGCCCATGTAAAAGGTTTTCGTCCCCCTCAGGCTCCTGAACTGCTCATCTATGTTATCACTGATCATTCTTGCCCAGTCAACACACTCCTTTCCCTCCAAGATGATCTCGATAAAGTAGAACATCCAAGGCTCGAAGAAGTAGGCTTGTGCACTCCCATTTATTCGGCTCAGCATCATCATCAAGTCGCAGTATTCCTGTTTCACATCTTCGGCAATTATCTGCTCTGGGAGTCTAGTGCGAGGTGGCTTTGGCTTTTGCATCCAGACTCTGTTGATGACCGCAGCAACCCTCTCGAAGGAGGTGGAGTACATTTTATCCGCCCTCTCCTTTGATCTGTACAACATCTTTTCGGCAGTAGGAATCCCAAATGCCTCTCCGATGGCATCTGGCGTGAAGTTGGCAAGCAATTTGCCATCCAGCGAGACAATGGTTCTACGCTCCGGCTTGTAGTGATTTGCACACTCCATAATTAGCTCCGGGCACTAAATTGCTGGTGGAAAACCAGCGGCTGCATAGATACCACTCTTCATGATGTTATGTGCCGTGACTGATGGTTGATGGCCTCCCAGTCCGTACATCCTAGACTTGAGTGCATTTAGATTAAACGACCCGAGGTTGGTGTCACTTAATCCCGCCAACTTTGAAACAATTGCCGATTTTGGAAGAAATGACTTGGCGAGCCTTTTGATCATTGCCTGTCGGGATGAGCTAGCCTTGGCCATTTCAGTTTTTGCAGTTCTGCCTGCGGCTCTGCTTGTTCCTGCAACATCCTTTGCTCCAGCCATCTACAAGAATAAGATAGAATAATAATAAGTTAGTTTGCAGATTTTTAATAAAATAAAATAGCCTCCGAGACGGCTGCGGATGTGGAGTTAGTTTTTGAAAATAAAATTCTTCAGCATAATTTTCTAACTCCAAACCTCAAACTGTATAAAAACTCTGAGCTTATAAAGAAGCTTCCAGCAACTGCACTCTGACCGGCGAAGAAAATTACAGCAAACCAACAACTTTCAGCAGTGTGGCTATTTTCCTAGCATAGAATAAATTAAATCCCTTGCCTCAACTTCTGACTTCGGCAATTTTAGAAGAAATAAAGAGATTGCTGCAATATGAAATTTCGAATTTCTTCTCAACCTTAACAACAATCAACTTCCTCAGCACTTCGACTTTCAGCAGTTTTGAAAATAAAGATCCCCAGAGAAAAATAAATCTCCAGCAACTCCGGAAATCTGCAGCAACTCCAACAACTTGGAAACAAAGTTTCGGCTCGCCAGCATACAATTTTGAAAATTGCTGCAACACACCTTCAGCCTTTCGGAAAGAAAACTCTCAGCAACTTGGAAATAAAATTCCTCCAGCAACTTCGACTTTCAAATTAAAACTCAAACTCACTCTCAGCAACCTCAAAAATATTTCAATCTCTCACAAAATTCCTCACTTCAGCAATTCCAAGCTCTTCAAAACGTGTGAAGAAATGAAAGAAATGAAGTTGTTTAAATAACTCTTCGTGAGGAATCCTGCTGAGTAGTGCTGGGGCTATTTTTAATACCTTCATCAATTCTCCACTCTCTCCATGCGGCATCTTCTAATTCAGGCGCAGTAGTGGGCTAGTCGTCAGCCGGTCATTATGGCAGTTGCCATTAATGAAGATTCTTTCTTCTTCAAATTTCGAATTTTCCTTTCTAGTCTGCCAGTTAACTCTTGGTGATTTAAACAACTCGCGAGAAAAATCACTTGGCTTGATTGAAAATTCCATTTTAAAATTCTCGCCATGTTTAAATAAATTTGATTCGAAAAAATTCGTGGGAGTTGTAGATTCATTTCCAACTTTTAAAATGTCTGCCATTTAAATCCTCAATTTCATAAAATTTGCCTTAGACATTTTAAATTTTCTCTTTTAAAATAATTCAACCCGCTGACAGAAATCACTTGCCTACTCTAAATACTTCATCCTTTGAGATCTAATTTCTGTTAGGAAAATAATCTAGGCAAAACGAATTTCCTCTGAAAATATTAAAATTTCGCTTAGGAAATTAATTTTTTAACTCTGTCAACTCATGGGTGCCTTTTAAACGGGTTCATTTAATTTTTTTTCTACTTAGAAAATATTTCATCAAGTTGTTCACCCCGCTTAAATGTCTCACGAAAAATTTGAAATTCATCCAACTCTGGCGTGTTTTATGTAGTGAAATACTTATTCCACTTAGGAAAATTTTGAACATTTTCGCCCTTGGGTTTTTATTTCAACCTCTTCCCCTTCACCCACTTAGAAATAAAATTAAGTCCTTTCATTCTTTGGGCGCATTCACCTCTTTCCATCATTTTGCTCAACTTGGGCGTATTTTGCCTAGGGAGTTTTTGTTTTACTTAGGAAAATTTCTAACCTTTCTCCCTTGGGCGCATTTTGAAGGGTCCATTTTTATTTTGGCTTAGGCAAATTTCCCACGCCTTAGAGTATTCTTCAAGACCCTCACTTCAAAGGCGCATTTTATACCATGTGCCTCCATTTCAAACACTTAGAAAAGTTCTCAAGCCTTTATTCATCTTGGGCGCATTTTCACCTATCTACTTTTATTTTCCTTGACTTAGTTAATTTTCATGTCATCATCATATCAAGGGCGCGTATGCTAGGTGGAGCTCTCACTTGAGGGCGCATTTCACCCCTTTGGCTTTTATTTCCTTGCCCTAGAGATATTTCAAACATCTTAGGCGCTTTCAAGACCTTGCTGGAGATGGGCGCATTTCATAGCTTCAACTTTTATTTCTCCATGCCTTAGGCGTTTTCAAGCTTTCACCAACCTTGGGCGCATTTGTATGTGGGAGCTTTTGCTTGAGGGCGCATTTTATGTGTGTTACTTCTATTTCACTACTTAGAAAATTTCATCTTATCACCTTCCTTGAGGGCGCATTTGAGGTAGGGAACCTTCATTTTCCACGCCCTAGCCTTTCCTCACCTTACTTGGGCGCATTTCACATTGCCCACTTTGACTTGAGGGCGCAAATACATAGGCAAGCTTTGATTTTTCACCATGGGCGCATATCATGGGGCTAGCTCTTACTTGAGGGCGCATTTGAGACCTCATGCTCACATTTTATTTTCCATGCCTTAGGCATATTGCTAGGCCTCTCCCAACATGGGCGCATTTGTATGTGTCTACTTCCATTTGAGGGCGCAAATGAGAGGGGTGGGTTTCTTTTCATGCCTTAGCCGCTTTTTCACCAGGCAACATCCTCCTTGGGCGCATTTAACATGTAGAGTTTCCAAGTGAGGGCGCAAATGAAGGGGTGAGCTTTACTTTACTTGCCTTAGAATATTTTCTAAGTCACTTCACAAGGTTGGACGCATTTACCATGGGCTACTTCCATTTCTCCATACTTAGACAAATTCCATGCCCCTGTCGGATCTTGATCTCACATTCTATTTTTAGTAAGTCTTTGCTTTTCTGACTTCCATGGCTCCGTTTGACATGAAAATTTCACCATATGACCCTCTTTGCCTTGTGAACCCGTTTTGCTAGTCCCACATGTCAGCTTGCTACTTATAGCCACCTACTATTTATAGTAAGCCCCTGATTTCCTTGACTTCCTCAATTCCGTTTTGC